>JAUMHM010087171.1:0-10516 GCA_032362435.1 Melikaiella ostensackeni | reverse complement strand
TATTGTGTTAGAAAATAATTTCATTAATAGTTGCAATCAGTGTAGTTTTCATGAAATCTGAGAATCAACATGATGCAGAAGAGGAACAGTAGCAGGAACAGTAGTCGTTAAGCGTCGAAGAATTCAAATCACAAAGAAGTAAAAACAATTGCTAGCATTATAGTTTGTTATCTGTTATATGAAGTTCATATACATACAAGTTCAAAAAAAATGTACAAAAGGCAATAAATTTTGATGTTGAAAAAAAATGTCAAGTGGTCCGTCTCAGAAACCCGGTTTCCTAATACGAGCCCCTCTTAAAAAATATGAAAATCATTTCATTTTAAACTATACCTGTATATCAATCAATTTCATTCGCAGTATATTGTTGAAATATCAATTACCTTGATGAAGCATTAACATGCAAAATACATAATCGAACGTAAGATAAGCGTTAAATAAAGCCAGTCAGGAAATGAGTGTTATGTACAGTAAATTGAAGCAGACATTTATATAAAGTTGTAAAATCACAAATATAATTTACCTTCGAATAAGAATTTATTGATGTAAAGCAAAAAAGTAACACATTTTTAAGAATTTCGTATTGATAATCTAAAAGAAGAAAGAGGTTAGCAGAGGCTGTTTCTGATTAGTGGAAAATTTTAATTTCTGCTTTGGCCGGCTGTATCACTTGTTACTCCAAAAATAAAACAGGTTACGTTCTTACCTAGAGTTTCTAACCAAACGGAACCCATCTCAGGAATCGCGCATCTTCTATGTTTTTTACACTATTTTGTTAAACAATATAAAAATGAATAAAAAGCACATAACAGATTGAGAGCTTAGAAAATTATTCATAGGAAATAGGAACTATTCTTAACTTTGGATCACCACTAACCATTAAATTAGGACTCCTAACATAGGTAAGAATTCATAATCTGAAGTGCTAAAACAATGTTTACATTCTGCTTTTGTTAGTTTACTTGCATTGTTGGGAAAAAACTTGGTTACTTACTAGAAGGGTACTGAGCACGAATAAACGTACGCATTTGATGAATATAATATGATCATATAAAAATATGCAGGGACGTCCGTCTTAGGAGGGGGGCCCATAGGCACCTTTTCCCTGAATAAATATCTTATGTTGGAAATCAATCTTTTAAGACTTATGATTTTGATATTTTTCTATCTGTTTGTAAAAAAAAGTACTAAACTATAACGTCACGCCGCCGCGCCGCCACCGAGAAGCGAAGATGGCGGCGCGCCGCCGATCAAAAATACTCAAATAGCCGCCGCCGGTCAAAAGTCTGTCGGCGCAATCCTCTACTATGAATAAATCACAAGGGCAAAGTTTTGAAACATTAGGAATATATTTTGACAGATCTTCGTTTTTTCATGAACAACCATATGTAGCTTTATCCAGCTCTAAAAATCGTAATAAATTATTCATTGAAAATAATTCAGGAGATAATGATATTATTACAAGCATTATCTATGAAGAAATTTCTATGAGTAAATGACAAATAATACTATTTCTGTTGGTTATTATTTTAACTCAAAATTGTAATATATATTTTTAATTCATAAATTTTTCATTTCTTTGAGAATGTTGATGTTTTTTGTTTTTCTCCTCTTGAGAAAATTTATCTCCTCACTATGCGAAAATTTTTTTGAAAGTTCTCATAAAGTTAGTAATAAAAGTGATTACACTCATTCTCATTAATTTAAAACCCTGATTTTTTAATCATACATCAAATTTGGATACATTTTTTTTCAATTCCATACAGAATAAAGAATTTTTTTTAAATACTCTTTTATTAATTAAATTTGAAAAAAAATTTCTCGAATGTACGTCGCTATAGACTTTTAAAGAATTTCTTAAGAATTTGTAACTGCAATAGTATTTTTACATTCTCATCTCAATGAGAAAATATTGGTTTTATGTGAAAATTAACTTTGACGGATTTCACCAAATCTCGATGTTTTCGGACTCACTGATTGAGGAACAATTGATTTTACATCTAAAAAGAAAAAAGATTTCGTTAACCAACCATTTTTTACCAATAATTCTGGTTTTATTCATCGAAGATGTTTTTAAATTCCCTAATATATATATATATATATATATATATATATATGAAAAAAATAATGAGGAACAAAATTGTTCATCTTAAAAACATTTACAAAAATGCTTTCAACTATTTCACTCATGGGACGCATAGTTTTTGTTTTAATTGTTACAAATGTTATTAAAAATTGAAAATACCACTTTTCAGCAAAACTATACGAAATACGAAAAAAAATTTCGGAAGCATAATTGTTCATCTCAAAAAGGTCTACAAATTACATAGATACTATTTTTCATGAGACGCATGGTTTTTGTTTTAATGGTGAAAAATATCAATAAATATAAATAATTCCCGTTTTCAGGAAAACTATATAAGATACGAAATAACTACTGCCGAGCAAAATTATTTACCTAAAAAGATCTTTAAATTTTCTCCTAACTATTTTTTCATGAGACACACACATATAATTTTTGTTTCAATGATGAAAAACGTTATTAAAAATAAAAAAATTCATTTTTCGGTCAAGCTATGCAAAACAAAAAAAAAAGTTGCTCCGAAAAATGATTCATCTCAAAAAGATCTCCAAATTTTTTTCGAAACCGTTTTTCAATAAAACGCATTGTTTTTGTTTTAATCGTGAAAATTAACATTAAAAATAAAAAATTTAAGTTTCTGGAAAACAGCACAAGATTCAACAAAATGTTAATTAATAAAATTATTGACCGAAAAAAAGTGTAAAAATTTGTTATTAGCCATTTTTTCATAAGACGGATAGTTTTCGTTTTAATCTTGAAAAAATGCTATTAGAAAGAAAAAATTTTAATTTATATTAAAACAGCACAAAATACAATAAAATTTTAAACAGCATTTCAAAATTGTTATTAAGATCGAGATAAAATCTATTTTCTTATGAACACTTTCATGCACCAGAAACAAAATACAAAAAGGCTCACAAATCAAACATAGATTTCCGGCTACCTCTTTTCCGGCTGATTAGAGATAAATTTATAACAAATCCAATCAAACATTTTTTTAAAAAATAATAATGAAAACACTCATCCAGTTTGTTAAGTAATAAAGATAATTCATTATGAAAATAAAGGTACCTAAATTAATATAACATAAATTTATTATAATAGATTTTAACATAATATAGAAAATTTCACGTTTTTTACATACTTTAATTGAGTTCGAAGCGCAAGACACGTGATAAAAATGTATTCGTTAAAGCAGGAGGAGCTTTAACAAGCTTTAACGTTATAGTGTTATGGTATTTATTCAATATTATCGTTTCTACAAACGCTGCGTAGGATGTATACGAAAACTTTTTTGTAAAAATGTTATTAAACAGAAATATTTGTCTTTATTTACCTACTTAAGTTTATTAATTTAGAGTCTTAATAATACTTCATAATTAGTTGTGATTATGGTTATTGATCGACGTTATATATTTCATTTTCATCTATTATAGAAGCATTCATTTGAACTGATTTTAGGTCTCAAATGTAGAACACATATAGATTCTATATCGGTGTAATCGTGATGCTTTACAATTGGTAAACAGTTTTATGTGAATTTTATTGCTTACATGCTTTTAACAACAAATTGTGCAAAGCAAATACAAAAATGAACCAATAAAACAGTAACTTATTTCATGACACTGGTACCAGTCTGATAGTGATATTCAGTTTATAATGATAGCGAATATAATTCTTAGAATCTTACAACAAAGGATAAATTAAACAATATTCTTCTCACACTAAGTGAAATAATTTATTCATCTATTAATATTTATTGTTAGCGTTAAGTATAGTATTAGGTATAGTGTAATGGAAAATTCCGTAATACAAGCCAGGCGAGATTGCGAAATCTTGTCGCATGATTATGTATTCACCGAAAAAAGAGAGGCTCTGAGTGATTGAATATTATTATGTAGTATAATAAATTATTTTATTCCTGAAGTTCTAATCCAATTTAACCTATTTAATAAGTTATTTAAGGATTTTAGTTCCTTTTTTGTTTTCAACTTCTTCTGAAGCTAAAACTCTTATTTCAAAGCATATTCTTTTAGGTTTTGCCAATATTTGCATTAATGAGATTAATTTTTTTTAATTTGCATTGATGAGATGATAGAAAAATACTACACTACATATGACCAAGTAGTAAATTTTTTTATCTTTGTTGCTATGATTGACGTTCTTCATAATTTTAAGCTTGTGGAATTGCTAAGATTAAAATTTTTTTAATATATAATAGAAGAAAACTAGAACCTCAAATTTTTTGATAGAATTCAGACACTTTAACGTGATTACGAGTAATTACAAAGTTATATGATAAATTATAATTTTCCCATTGTTGTACTTTATTATAATTTATTGTACGTTCTGGTATTCTCTTGTGACCATACATTTTCTTCATGGATACTTATTTATATATAAAATTGCATCTACATAAACATGAGAGATGCATCGATCAAATATCCACGTTTTGAACCCCCTGAATCAGAAAAATGGTTTTTACAATGTTGTCAATCTGTAGGCACGATAACTTTCGAAAGAATCATCCCATTAGATTGCGCTTTGACACACTTTGTTTAAGTCTGAAAAGAAAGAACAATTTCGCCAACCAACCATTTTTGACCAGCAGTTCTGGTTTCATCCATCGAAAACGCTTTTTAAAAAATAAAAAATTCCATTTTCCAGCAGAACAATGCGAGATGAGAAAAAATGTTCGGAAAAGAATTGTTAGTCTTAAAGAGATCTACAGAACTGATTCCGACTATTTATTCCGAAGATGGATAGTTTTTTTTAATCATAAAACATGTTGTTAGAAAATTTAAAGTTATCTGGAGAAGCGCCGTCATATGTTTATTCATCAACATCTTTTTCATTTTCTTTGGATGATTTAATGGATCAAGAATTAGACCCAGGGCCGACGACAGGGGGGAGGGGGGTAACGGAGGGATTTCTCCGGGCCCGCAGTTGTTCGAAGGGGCCCGTAAATCCTCAAAAACACTATTTGAAAAAAAAACTCATTCTTGAAAATAAATGATCTCGATCGAAATATTCGGGGCATGACGAATCAAGTTTCCATAGACATGATAGTTTTACCATCCTACATAATTTTTTATTTTACAATTGTTGGGTGAGGGGGAGGAGGGGCCCGTGCATGGTTACCCCCGGGCCCGGATTCGCCCTCGGCTGCCCTGATTAGACCCATCTTAAATAAAAATATACATTCAAATGTATCTACTCAGTCGGAAAATACAGAACTCTAAAAAAAATCTGTCATTTTTGGTAATTGGAAGGTTAGCTTCAAAACCTTGCAAGTCCTCAAAAAATATAGTATTTGCTTATACGTGATGAGCACGTTTTCAAGGCCTGGTGCAAATGCTGACAATTTTAAGTTCTTGCGATGTGTAATAAGTTCTTATCTGAATACCTGAAATATTTTACGAGAGAAACGTGAAATAACATTAAAAAACTTTTAACTATTTTGCGTTTTAATACGTAGTTTTCTCTATTCATGTAAGAAAATATAAAAGTGTCGTATAATTTAACTTTAAAAAGAAAAAAAACTCCCGAGAAAATAAATTTCCTTCCTAATTTCTTATTCATTGATCATTTCTTAAATTGATTACGGTAATTAACCAAATTACCTGAACTAACTTCATTTCAGTTATAAAAAAAAAATTTCCAAGTGTAATTCTATACAAATTAATGATTGGATATTCAATTGTTCAAGATATATGGGTACATTTTAAACGTTTTTTTTTCAGCAGAATCACAAGCGTCACAAGATGACTCAGCATTCTTTTGCATAGAACTTTTCGAGTCTTATTGATGTTACTTTCTTTTTTCTCTACATTGCCTTATAATTCTAACCAATCACACTACATTTATAAACAAAAATATTGTCACACCTAAACCCAGAATATTGACTCATGTTTCTTTCAGATCTTTGATTTCATTCTATGTATCAATTTTTATCTTTAGATTTATGAAATCTTTTTTATTCACCATTCAAAGCAATGAAACTGAAATTGCGGTGTAAACGGTAGCAAAAAAAGCTGTATTCAACAAATTATTTATATTCTGTGGTAGTGAATCACAAATTCTAATTTTGTGTTGCTGACATGAAAAGGGCATGTTTTATCAAAATTACATACCCATATCCCAAGATATCCAAACCATATCTTACAGGGCGGAAATTCCAATATGCGTGAGACATATTGAAGATATTCGGAGATATCTCAAACCTGATGATATCCAAAATGTTTCCTAATTTTATAAATATAAGACATGATATGGTACTAAAAGGGAATATTTGAGGGTTAGGCAGGGGATATCCGAATTTTATGAAAAGAGATATGTACAGGATATCCGAAAAATGACCTAAGAATATTCCTAATAAGACGTTCTCTGTAAAAAGAAGTAAATAAATCACATGCGACGCGTTCGCATTTTTAATGACAAGGATTCATCATTTCAATTTCCAAAATCATTCTTGTAGATTTGAAGCGAATTGTACAAATTCAGACTTCTTTTATTAAAGCTGACAGGTAAGTTTGCTTTTCGAATTAGCAAAATAATTGTAGTGAAATGCAGGATACATAAGTAGTCATGAAATGTATGTTTATTGTTTGACAACTTTGTACAGATTAATGTAACCTTAAGTCGTTTGATAATTATTATAACTATTTTCAAACAATTTTTGAATAAAAAAAAAACTGGCTTTCAAATTAAATACTACTGCACAAGGATACTTTTTTACAGTTGGATTTTTTCATTCAAAAAAGGAAAATAATTCAAATAGCATGTAATGATTCCGAAGAAAATTCGGACGTTAACGAGAGCTAAAATGATTATGCTACGTTCAACAATATTTTTGAAATGTATTTTATTAATGTAATGTAATTTCACCCATTAACAAACTTGTTCTTTCAGTTCACATTCCATTTCATCATTTTATTATATCAGGAGAATATTATTGGAATATTCTGAGGTTATTAGAATGGAGCAAAGTAGGAATATTAATGGAACATCCTGAAGACATTCAAAGGACATCAGAGGGATATTTATAGGACATGCTTAAAATATGTGAGATATCTTGAGGATATCTTGTTCGGGATAAACTAGAATATCTTCAAAGACGAAAATGTCAATATCGATGAAATATCTATGAGATGTACCAAGATTAATTCAAGATTAATTCAGAATATCCCAAGAACCCGCCGAGATATCGAACATCCCAGAGATGTGCTTTTACTGTAAGGGACAACTTAGGCTCTTTTCGTCCCGAAATAGAAATAGAGAACGTGAAATATATAAAAAAGTTTGATATAAGAACGCGATTGTGTAATATTTTTAACTTTATTGAAACAATAAGAAGGCAATGCTGTGAAACTTGTAAATAGGCTACGTCACATGACCCTGGATTGTACTGCGTCAGTTCCACCAATCATAATGTTTTGCAAGTTATTACTTCAAAATGAAAAAACAAGAATCATTTGTATAGGTGACTACAGACTAAGCTATTTTATCTCACTTTATATATTTTTTACATTCTTTCTATATTCAGCAGTATGAAATTTAAACAATTCATCTAGAATTTTAAGCACAATCTACAAATGATCAATTTTATAAGTACTGAAAAGGTGAAAATGGTAGAATTTAAAATTTGAACTCTCTAAATTAAAGTTAGTAAAATTTTACTTATTTAATTAGGGAAAAGTCGGTCACTGAGAATTAATAGAAAGGTACTGATTCGATTAGTTTAAATATTTACTAATTCTATTGCGGAAGAGTACTAATTGATTAGGCAAAATATATGAATTTATTTAGGTTTTCTTTTAGTTTCTCCTTGTTATATTTAACTCTCTAGGCTCTACTCATCCCGAAATATGAACAGGACACGTAAAATACAAAAAAAAATTGATGTAAGAACGCGATTGTTTAATATTTTTAACTTCATTGAAACGATAGAAAGGCAATGCTATGAAACTTGTAAATAGGCTGCATCACATGACCCTGGATTATGCTCCGCCAGTTTCACTAATCATAATGTATTTACAAGTTATTACCTCAAAATAGAAAGACAAAAATAATTTTTATAGTTGACTACAGACTGAGCTATTTTATATCACTTTATTTGCGGTAAAATGTCCCTTTAATGCGTGTCAATACACAACAACTCACATTGAAAAAAAAATGCTCCCGGAAATTATTATCTGTGACATGAATGGTTTCAAACACTAAAAGTGAAATATCTCATTCAATTTATGAGATATCTTAACCAAACTAGGTGTGTGTATAGAAACCATCAATGGACAAAGATTTCGTAACTTTGGAGGATATTAATTAAAAATTTAACGAATGCGCTATATTCGAATTTTTAAAAAAGCGCTTAACAAAAAGTCATCTGCAGGCTACGAGTATACATACTTTTATTCCTATGATTATGAAACTTTGAAATTCACATCTTATTGTACGATTTTACACATTAATCAGGACGAAATAAATTCGAAATTTTATCCTTTGAGAAAAGAAAAGTTAAAAACGTGATTTTTGAAATGCAGACCAAGGTACAGCTTACACGCTCTTATCAAATGAACTCAAACTTTTTTTAGGAGCATTTCATCATATTCTAAAAGTAGTTTTATTGAATTTGAAATACATTGATTCATAATTTTTTTATTTATTTTGTAGTCATTTTCACTCATTTTTTAACGGTTTCTAACATTCAGACGCACCTGCAGCCAAAACCAGTTGATCGATTTCGAAAACAATTTGCATAGTTATAGCAAACTGGGTATACATATGCCGCTTTTTCAGGAGAAAGTGATCCATAAAAATAACGTGGAGTTAAATTTGTATTTATCAAAAAATTTATTATTTTTAACATGCTGACATACCGACAGCAAAAACCAATCGATCGATTCCGATGAAACTTTGCATAAATGTAGTAAAGAATGTGTACATATGCCGTGTTTTCAAAAGAAAGTGATACATCAACATATCATGATGTTGGATTTTAATTTATCAAAAAATTTACTATTTTTGACATGCAGCCGCACCGACTTTCAAAACCAATCGATCCATTTTAATGAAATTTTGCATAAGCATAGTAAATAACGTGTACATATGCCGTTTTTCCAACAGAAAGTGATAAATCAACATACCATGATGTTAGATTTTAATTTATCAGAAAATTTACTATTTTTGACATGCAGCCGCACCGACAGCCAAAACCAATCTATCGATTTTGATTAAACTTTGCATAAACATAGTAAATAACGTGTACATATGCCGTTTTTTAAGAGAAAGTGATAAGTCTACATACCATGATGTTAGATTTTAATTTTTATAAAAAATTTACCAGAACCTATCAATCGGTTTCGATGAAAGTTTGCATTAATATAGTCCAACACGTGTACATATGTCGCTTTTTTGCATAAAATTGATAAATCAACATCTCCTGAAGTAATATTTGAATTTATTCAAAAATTTACTGATTTAAATATGCAGAAGCACAGATGGCCAAAACTAATCAATCGATTTATTTTTTCTTACAAAACTATCGTTGACTGAATGAATTACCGATTTATATAGTATACCATCGTGGTTCAGAATGTTATTATTAATTGAAGATTGTGTTAATTTATAGTTGGCCCAAAACTTTTACCCAAAACTGTTGTAGGATCTTGGAGATTAGTAAGCATATTGAAACTGAAATTTTAAAATTTGTCACCTTCGGTTGCTTTAAAAACCTATAATTTATAATTTATCTATCCAAATGCGACCAGAGAAAAGATCTCAACAATAAATTTGAATTCATGAATCTTCATTTCTATTATATACACGTGAGAATAAATTTCAAAAAATCACCTTAATCATTCTTGATTCTTATTTTTGCAGCCGTTTATTGTGTTGTTTATCTATTCATATTGCTCATTTAATATTGCTGATTGGTCAAATCTTCAGGAGAGAATTACCTGTATAAAACAGTAGGTGTGTAAACTAACTACTTCACAGACTGTGTTGGAAGGAGTCACTTCACATATTATTTAGAGAAAGACAAAGTGCAACTTTAGAAGTGGGTGTTACAAAATATTTATTTTTGTAGAGCGTTTACGGAATGTTCGCTTTTCGTGGCAGGTGTTCAGTAATTTTTTAGGATTTCATATCCCCCCGCAAAAACCCTTATGGTTTCGCCGGGGTGTCCGTCCGTTGTATAATAAAAGAGAAGTGAGGGGATATGAGGGAAAATTAGGGGAAATTAGGGAAAATAAGGGGGAATGAGGGAAAGGGAGGGGAAATGAAGGGTTAGGGCTTGGAAGGGAAAGTGAGGGGAAATAAAGGGAAGTGAGGGTTGGGACGGGGAAATGAGGGGGAATCAGGGGAAATAATGGGCAGGAAGGGGAACCATGGGGAGGGGGTTGAGGGAAAGTGGTGCGAAATGAGGAGAAG
>JAUMHM010087170.1:0-10517 GCA_032362435.1 Melikaiella ostensackeni | reverse complement strand
AAGAAATGTAAAGAAATTCGGAAATTTTGCGTTTTAGACCTTTATGCTTTAAGCGTTTCTTTTAGTCCAATTTCCTTTATGCTTGGCTCAAATTGAAGCTCTTGACATACAGAATTGCAATAAAGAATAAAATTTACTACTTTCTTTTTTTATATCAGTGGTTAAGAAATAAGGAGTATGAAGAAATTCGGCTTTTTAGACTCCTACGCTGGAAGCTTTGCTTTTTGTCCCATTTCCGTCGGACACGGCTTAAATTGAAGCTCTTCACATGTAAAATTTCAATTAGGAATAAGATTTGCTATTATATATTCTTTTTCAATGCCAGTGGTTAAACAATTAGAAAAATTAGGAAATTTGTTTTTCAGACCCCTATCCAGGAAGCTTTTCTTTTAGTCTATCTTTCCTCAGAGACGGCTCAAATTGAAGCACTTGGCATGTTGATATGCGACAAAGAATACAGTTTGCTATCATATATATATTTTATATCAGCGGTTAAGGACTAAGGAAAATGAAGAAATTTGGAAATTTGGCTTTTTAGACCCCTATGCTGGAAGAGTTTCTTATAGTCCGATTTCCTTTAGGCATGGCTCAAATCGGAACTCTTGGAATGCAGAATTGTGATAAAAAATCAAATTTGTTATTTCATATTATTTTTTTTTTTAATCAGTGGTTAAAGTCTAATTAATGTGAAGATATTCTGAAATTTGGGGTTTTAGACTCTTATGCAGTAAGCGTTTCTTTTAGTCCGATTTCCTTTATGCTTGGCTTAAATTGAAGCTACTGGAATGCAGAATTTCTATGAAGAATAAAATCTGCTTCTTTCTTTTCTTTTTTTTTTTATATCAGTGGTTGAGAACTAAGGAGTATGAAGAAATTCAGAAATTTAGCTTTTTAGACCCCTATGCTGTAAACGTTTCTTTTAGTCCTATTTCCTTAGAGCATGCCTCAATTTAAAGCTCTCAGCATGTAAAATTGCGAAAAAGAGTAAAATTTGATATTTTATATTCTTTCTTTCATATCAATAGCTAAAAACTAAGAAATGTGAAGGAGTTCGTAAATTTGGCGTCTTAGACCCCTATGCTGGAAGCGTTTATTTTAGTCCGATTTCCGTCGGGCATGGCTCAAATTGAAGCTTCTGGTATGTGGAATCCCAATTAGGAATAAGGTTTGCTATTATATATATATATTTAATATCAGCGGTTAAGCACTAAGGAAAATGAAGAAATTCGGAAATTTGGCGTTTTAGACCCCTATGCTGGAAGCGTTTCTTTTAGTCCGATTTCCTTCAGGCATGGCTCAAATTGAAGCTTTAGGAATGCAGAAATGCAATGAAGAATAAAGTTTGCTATTATTAACATTCTTTCTTTTTAAATTAGTGGTTAAAATCTAAGGAATGTGAAGAAATTTGGAACCTTGGCGTTTTAGACCCTTATGCTGGAAGCGTTTCTGTTTGTCCGATTTCCTTTATTCTTAGCTCAAGTTGAAGCTCATGGCATGTAGAATTGTGATCTAGAATGAAATTTGCTATTTTCTTTTCTTTTTTTCATCAGTGGTTAAGAACTAAGGAGTATGAAGAAATTCGGAAATTTAGTTTTTTAGACCCCTATGCTGGAAACGTTTTTTTAGTCCGATTTCCTTCTAACATGCCTCAAAATGAAAATCTTTGCATATTAAATTGCGAAAAAGAGTAAAATTTACTATTTTGTATTCTTTTTTTCATATCAGTGGCTAAAAACTAAGAAATGTAAAGAAATTCGGAAATTTTGCGTTTTAGACCTTTATGCTTTAAGCGTTTCTTTTAGTCCAATTTCCTTCGAGCATGTCTCAAATTGAAGCTTTTGGCATGTGGAACTGCGATAAAAAGTAAAATTTGCCATTTTATATTCTTTTTTTCATATCATAAGCTAAAAACTAAGAAATGTAAATAAATTCGGAAATTTGGCGTTTTAGACCCCTATGCTGGAAGCTTTCTTTTAGTCTATCTTTCCTCAGGGACGGCTCAAATTGAAGCTCTTGTGATGTAGAATTGCAATGAAGAATAAAATTTGCTATTTTATATACTTTTTTTTTAATTAGTCATTAAAATCTAAGGAATGTGGAGAAATTTGGAAACTTGACGTTTTAGGCCCTTATGCTGGAAGCGTTTCTTTTAGTCCGATTTCCTTTATGCTTGGCTCAAATTGAAGCTCTTGGCATGCAGAATTGCGGTAAAGAATAAAATTTGCTATTTTCTTTTTTTTTATATCAGTGGTTGAGAACTTAGGAGTATGAAGAAATTCGGAAATTTGGCTTTTTAGACCCCTCTGCTGGAAGTGTTTCTTTTAGTCCGATTTCCTTCGGACATGCCTCAAACTGAAGTTCTTGGCATGTAAAATTGCGAAAAAGAATAAAATTTACTATTTTATATTTTTGTTCTCATATCAGTGGCTAAAAACTAAAACATGTGAAGAAATTTGGCATTTTAGACCCCTATGCCGGAAGCGTTTTAGTCCGATTTCCTTCATGCTTGGCTCAAATTGAAGCTCTTGGCATGCAGAATTGCGGTAAAGAATAAGATTTGTTTTCTCTTCTTCTTTTTCTCATCAGTGGTTAAGACTGAGAAGTATGAAGAAATTCGGAAATTTGGCTTTTCAGACCCCTATACTGGAAATGTTTGTTTTAATCCGATTTCCTTCGGGCATGCCTCAAATTGAAGCTTTTGACATGTTAAATTGCGAAAAAGAATAAAATTTGCTATTTTATATACGTTTTTTCATATCAGTGGCTGAAAACTAAGAAATGTAAAGAAAATCGGAAATTTGGGGTTTCAGACACTTATGCTGGAAGCGTTTTAGTCCGATTTTTTTTATGCTTGCCTTAAATTGAAGCTCTTGGCATGCAGAATTACGATAAAAAATAAAATTTGCTATTTTCTTCTCTTTTCTTGTTATGTCAGTCGTTGACATCTAACGAGTATGAAGAAATTCGGAAATTTTGTTTTTTATATCCCTATGCTGGAAGCCTTTTAGTCCGATTTCCTTTATTCTTGGCTCAAATTGAAGCTCTTGGCATGCAGAATATCGTAAAGAATGAAATTTGCTATATTCTTCCATGAATCAGTGTTTAAGAACTAATGAAAATGAAGAAATTTGAATTTTTAGACCCCCATGCTGGAAGCGTTTCCTTTAGTCCGATTTCCTTCAGAAATGGCTCAAATTGAAGCTCTTGGCATGTAGAAGTGCGATAAAGAATAAAATTTGCTATTTTATATTCTTTTTTTTATATCACTAGTTAAGAACTAAGGAATATGAAGAAATTCGGAAATTTGGCTTTTTAGACCCCTTTGCTGGAAGCGTTTCTTCTAGTCTGATTTCCTTCATGCTTGACTCAAATTGAAGCTCTTGGCATGTTGAATTGCGATAAAAAATTAAAATTTGTTAGGTTATATATTTGTATCCTGTAGCCTACGAAACCCTTCCTTGAGGGCACTTGCTGACCTCTTTTTTATCTTCAGTTTACTTTCAAAACGAGCCTTTGGATAAAAAGTCCATATGGTATATAAACTTTGACCCAAATTTGTAAAACATCTCGATCAAAGAATCACAAAACCAAAATAAACGAATGAACGGTTTCATTGTTAATAATTGAGGTATTGTTAATCCCGTTGTAGGTGCAAAATCACTGTTATATGTGTTGCTATGTCAGTTAAAAACAAGTGCATAGACAAGTCCGCTGGTGTCGATGATGGTTGAGGTTGAAAGTAGGGAGGGGGAAGTGGACGCTTGAGGGTTGATTGAAATCACGCTTTATAGGCAACGGTCCATCATCGAGCCTGCAGCAATTTCATTAAAACAGGAACAGTCGACGACTGCACCTTCATGTACAGTGTACAGTGTACACGCCGCTTCTAATCAAAGTAGAACATTAGCAATCTATGCTATCTCTCCATCGTTTTGCTTAAAATGCGTTAAAATGACTTTTATAGTCTCTTCATTCAGTTATTCATGAAACACATTTCTGTCGATGTTTTATTCCACTCATGAGTTTATTAGAACCGGTTCCTGACAAATTCACTTATAATTTTTTTCTTTTTTATCTACTTAATTAATTATTATATTTTTACTCTTAAGGACTTAGATAAAGGGAACTTAGAAATTTTTTGGTTGCTCCCAATTATGAACACGGCCCTGAGCCCATATTTATTTTCGGAAGTAGATTGTAGGATAAATAGAAAAACTCACCAAGTATTCGGGGTCTGATGAAATCCTGAATTACATATAACGTGAAATACAGCGCGTTATTTCATGAGAAAATAAATATTTTGATAGAAAATATTCATTTTCTAAAACGTTGAAATCAACATCGAGCAGACAAATCCCGAGAAAGAGATGGCAAGGGACAAACACACTTGACTTCAGTCATATTTTACAGTCACAACACCGACACTAAATAAAAAAAACGCTCTATATATCATCCTTCCACAAACTAAACTTCACAGTTATGAAGGGAATTTCGCGATTCAATGCGAAACAAAAGTGAAAAATACTTCCAAATTTTTTTAGAACTACACGACGGAAGATGACAGAAGAAGAAGCAAGAAAAACCGATTTAGCAGCGCGTTCACAAGGCGGTAGCGGCCACTTTTTGTACCTACTAAAATGATGAAATCGCAGATTACCCAGAGAATCGCGGTCGACAATTCGTCTTCCCCCTCAAAACTAATTATCGGTATATATGAATAAGAACTAACAATTTTCGTTATAATCATGCATTCTGAAATTATTTTTTGCAAAAATACAAAGATAAAATACTATTTATAAAGTTATTTTCTAAGTTCACAAGTCATTTATAAATGCATAAATTTACTAAATTTAAACAATTATTTATTTCTAACTTCACAAATCACTTTCCATGAGAAATAAATAAATTTACCAACCTTGTGAAATTATTTATTGTTAAATACACAAGTCTTTGTTCTTTATGAATGAATAAATAAGTTTATCAAATTTGCAAAATTATTTATTTTCAAATTGACAAGACCATTTCTTATAAACAAATAAATTCCCTAAGTTGTCAAATTATTTATTGCTAAGTCCACAAGTCACTTTCCTTTTGTAAATAAATAAACCCACCAACCCGGTAAAATTATTTATTTATAAATTCACAAGTCTCTTTCCTTTATAAATGAATAAATTTACCAACCTTGTGAAATTATTTATTTATAAATACACAAGTCCGTGTTCCTTATCAATAAATAAATAAATAAATTTACCAGCTTTGCGAAATTATTTATTTCAAAATTCACAAGACAATTTATTCATTTATAAAAGATATAGACTTGTGATTTTGTAAATAAAAAATTTCGCAAAAATTTATTTTATTTTATTTATTTTAATTAAATTTAAATTTATTTTCGGTAAATTTATTCATGTATTCATTCATAAAAGACAGAGACTTGTGAATTTGGAAATAAATGATTTCGCAAATTTGGTAAATTTATTTACTTATTCATAAAGGACAAAGATTTATCAATTTATAAATAAATAATTTCACAGGGTAAGTCAATTTATTTATTTATAAAGAAAAGTTAATTGTGAAGTTAGCTATAAATAATTTGACAACTTAGGGAATTTATTTGTTTAGGAGAAACGGACTTGTAAATTTGGCAATAAATAATTTCGCAAATTTGGTAAATTTATTTATTTATGAAGGAAAACAACTTGTGAAGTTAGTAATAAATAATTTTCTAAAGTTAGTAAATTTATGTATTTATGAATAACTTGTGAATCTAGTAGATAACTTCATAAATAGTATTTTATCTTTGTATTTCTGCAAAAAATAATTTCAGGATCCATGTTTATAACGAAAATTGTTAGTTCTTATTTATATATTCCGGTAATTAGTTTTGAGAAAAAAGATGAATTACCGACCGCGATTCTCTGGGTAATCTGCAGTTTTATCATTTTAGTACAAAAAGTGGTCGCTACCGCCTTGTGAACGCGCTGCTAGATCGGTTTCTCTTGCTTCTTCACCTGTTATCTTCCGTCGCGTAGTTCTCAAAAAATTTTGAAGTATTTTTCACTTTTGTTTCGCATCGAATCGCGAAATTCGCTTCATAATTGTAAAGTTTAGTTTGTGGAACGATGCTATACAGAGCGTTGTTTTTATTTAGTGTCGGTGTTGTGTCTATAAAATATGACTGAAGTCAAGTGTATTTGACACTCGCCATCTCTTTCTCGGAATTCGTCTGCTCGGTGTTGATTTCAGCGTTTCAGAAAATTAATATTTTCTAACAAAATATTCATATTCTCATAAAAAACGCGATGCATTTTACGTTATATGTATTTCAGGATTCCATCAGACACCGAATACTTGGTGAGTTTTGTCTATTTATCCTACAATCTACTTCTGAAAAAAATATGGAGTCAGGCCCGTGTTCATAATTGGAGGCAACCAACAAAATTTTCCAAGTCCCCCTTGTCCAACGTCCTTAATGTGAAGTAATTGGGGCGAAAAAGAAACGTGATTCTAAATAACTTTATGAACGTAATTATTGTCGACTGATTTTGAAATACTTGGATTAGAAAAATTCAGCATTAAGTTTTCAAGAGTTATGTGAAAACTAATTTTTGATTTTTTTTTTAAACAGTTGTGCGTGGAAGAAGAAAAAATTGTTAAAATGTACACTGCACAAATGCACATTGCGTACATGCATCGGTAAACAGAAATCGTTTTGTCTGTTAATTCTCATCTGTTATGTTACCCGTGATGTTATTTGTTGATTTTATAAACAAATTATATATACAAGTGGTCACTGAAGAAATTTATTGGCATCACGTCTAGACGTGATGCGCATCAAATGTCGAAAAATCGACATTCGACGCGTGCTACCACCGGGTCAGTTTATTCGATTCGATCGGCTCATGCGTCGAATTCTAAAAACTGACATTCGACACGTGCTACTGTCAAATCGGCTCATTAGATTCGGTAGACCCACGCATTGAATGTCGAAATACCGACATTCGACGTGTGCTACTGTCTGATCTCTTAATTCTTTTCGATTGACCTACGCAATGAATGTCGAAAACCCGACATTCGACCCGTGCTTTTGTCGGATCGGATCTTTTTTAATTCGATCGGCCTCTGCGTCGCATTCGGAAAATCGACATTCTAGCGTGCTGCCGTTGGATCGCTTTTTTTATTCGATCGGTCCGTGCATCAAATTTCGAAAATCCGATATTCGATGTAGTCCAGACAAATTTGGAAAAAAGTCGAAGTGCTCGAACTCGAAGACATCAGCAATTTTTTTGTTTAAAACTTTCAGATGGACGTACTTTTGAAGCTTAGAAATCCTCAAGCAAATTAAAGTAGAGTCACATTTGTTATTAACAAATAACTAAAACTTGCAAACATTTTTTGACACTTTCGGGTGGATTGTTCGTTTCTGCTAAGATATAGCGTAAATATGTATACGGGATGATTTTTAAAAGATGAAATAAGCTTTTAAATGAGCCCTCATCAAATCTTCTACGACATACAATTTGTGAAATATAAATTTGTTAATTAAGGGTGCGCCTCTAAGTAAGCAACGTATGTAATGAATTTTCATTGTTATAGAAAAAAATATACCCACTTTTTCTTGATAGATCCCTAAAGTGGGACGTTTGCATTTACATTTACATTTTTAGTGAGTTCTCATTCGGTAAAAATATTGTTTAAACAATTTTCATAATCAATATAATATAATTG
This sequence comes from Melikaiella ostensackeni, assembly GCA_032362435.1. Taxonomy (NCBI): domain Eukaryota; kingdom Metazoa; phylum Arthropoda; class Insecta; order Hymenoptera; family Cynipidae; genus Melikaiella; species Melikaiella ostensackeni. Next base: position 2,789 of record JAUMHM010087170.1, on the reverse strand, counting down.
AAAATAAAAATACGTTAATTAACACGTACAAAATTAAATGCTGAAATATCAGTTATAAAGCGGGACCAAATACAATAAAAAATCTTTTTTGGTTTGTGAGTTAGCTTAATTTGTTTAACTGAAAGATTTTCGTAGCGAGTTCCGGATTCCCGCGAGTCAAGCAAGCGGCTCGCTCGTTACTTCGACAATATGTCGTGCACGGCTGAACAAATTAAGTCCTAACTCGGAAACCAATAAAGATATTTTATTGTTCTTGGTCTCACTTTGCAACTGATATTTATGACTTTACTGACTTTACTGACTTTACTTTTGTCGAATCGGAAATTTAAAAAATAATAACAATAAATACACTAATGTAATTTTGTTGAGATATAAATATTTAAATTGATTTTTAAGCAAACAGTAGCTAAAAGAAAGAATAAAATTTTTATCAATCATAAGCTAAACATTATTTTCATTATTTTCTTGACACTTTATATTATAGTTTAGCGCTATTATGAAATAATGCTTATGAAAGATGTTTAAACAATATTTTTTACAATGAAACTATTGCAGATGGAAAATTGGTAAAAAAAATAATCGACATCCTTGTTGACCCTCGGTTATTCTTTATTCTTTTCAGATTTCTCAGACGAAAATAATAATGGATGAGAAATTACCGTTTATAACAATTTGTTGCTATTATAACTAAAAAAAATCCACTCACCCCCCTCCCTGCCACTTTTGGATTTTCGATACCAAAAAAATTCTCTCATACCCAGCAGACCTCCCACTTCAAGAATCTATGAAAAAAGAGTGGATGTGTTTTTTTCTATAACAATGAAAATTCTTTACAGGCGTCGCTTACTCAGCGAAGGCGCACCCTTAATTTAAGAATTCATACTTCATAAACTATTGATCGTAAAAGGTTCGGTGAGTGCTCATTTGAAAGCTTATTTCATCTTCTAAAAATCATCTTTCGTACACATTTACGCTATCTCTTACATGAAACGAACAATGCACCCGAACGCGTCAAAAAATGTTTGCAATTTTCAGTTATTTGTTAATAACAAGAGTGTCTCTTCTTTAATTTGCTCGGGGGTTCCTGAGCTTCAATATTACGACTATCTGAACGTTTTAAGCGAAAAAATTTGCTGGTATCTTCAAGTTCCAGTACAAATGCTAATTCGACTGGACTCTTATTCATGAAACACGTTTCTGGCGATTTTTAATTCCACTCATAAGCTTATCAGAACCGATTCCTGACAAATTAACTTTCAATTTTTTTTCTTTTTCATCTACTCAGTTCATTATTATATTTTCTCTCTTAATGTGAACAGGGTGTTTACCTGACCGGAAAATCGGGAAAATTTGGAAAACCGGAAAATGACCGGGAGTGAGTAAAAAACATCACGTAAAGAATTACAACTATTCTGACTTGAAACAGAAATTTTGGAAAAGAATTATAATTCTAAGTTATTATATGGAATTTCAGTAAAGAAATATAATTTTTAGTTTGAGACAGGGAATTTTAGTAAAGAATTATAATTTTGACTTTGAAACGGAAAATTTCGTGAAGAATTTAAATTTTGATTTTGGAACAGGGAATTTCGGTAAAAAATAATAATTTTGACTATGGAACAGGAAATTTCGTAAAGAATTATAATTTTGACTTTGGAACAGAAAATTTCGTAAAGAATTCAAATTTTGACTTTGGGACAGGGAATTTCCTTAAAAAATTATAATTTTGACTATGGAACAGGAAATTTCGTAAAGAATTATAATTTTTACTTCAGAACAGGAAGTTTTCATGAAGAGTTATTATTTGACTCAGATATTATTTAACATGGAACAGGAATTTTTGAAAAGAATTTCAGTTGTGATCTAGAAAAGGGGAATTCTTCACAATTTGAAACTTTACACTTCCAAATTTTGGAAAAAAGGAGTTACTATGTTTCTAATTTATAATATAAAATATTGTAAATGAATATAATTCTGAATAGAAACAAGGAATTGTTGGAAATAAATGTAACTGTGAAGTGAAATAGGGAAATTTCCCCACAGACTTATAAAATTCACTTTCAAACAGGAAATTTTCGTAAAGAATTATTACTTTACTTGAAACATCAACCGTTGGGTAGACACTCTGGTGAACAAATTGGGGCGAAATAATAATGAGATTCAAAATAACTTTAAGAACGTAATTCTTGGCTACCGATTTTGAAATTCTTCGATCAGAAAAATTGAGCATTAAATTTTCAATAGATGTGTGAAAGCATATTTTTGAATTTTTTAAAACTTTTTATGTTAGTGCTAATGTGAATTTAATTTTTATAGGCGAATTATAGTAACAAATAGTCAACATTATGGATTTTCCGTTTGTAAAGTATATTTTGACATTAGAACTATCGTTTTGTATATTAATTCTCCTCTGTTATGTTACCAGTGATATTATTCCTTCATTTTAGAAACAAATTATATAAACAAGTTGTCAGTGTAGAAATTTATTGGCGTCACATCACATCACTGACAACATAAATGAAAGAAAATCAAGAAGAAAATTAGGAGAAAAAATTATTTCTTTCCAGCATTAAATGTTAAATGCCAATGTTCAAGTGTCATTTAATTATATTCTTTGCTTATGAAATAAATAAATTTAAAAAATAAACAAAAAACATCGAATAATAAATTTTCATTACTAAGCATCATTGAAAACATACAGGGTTTGTCCTAAAAGTAATAGGACTCATTTTCTTCCGCCACGACTGTACTTCGGAGCGTGCGCGCACCGACTGGATTCGGTAGAGGGC
>JAUMHM010087169.1:0-10517 GCA_032362435.1 Melikaiella ostensackeni | reverse complement strand
AACGAATCACAGCACGAATAATTCTGGCCTCATTCTTATGTACGTATTTAGAATATTCTATTTTGAAATGCTATCTCATTGTAAAGGTCTTGTTTTGTTATTTTGACTAAACATGCTCACAGGTTGAACCTGGTTGTATTTGAAATTGATAAATTTGAAGCCGTTTGATTCATGACGCGAATATTACCTGTTATGATTTTTCGTAAAATAATGATATTTTTACCTTCTATTTTCCCAACAAACTGCTTGTCATTGAATGCATACTTATTATAATTGTTAATTATTGATAATTATTCTATCATGTCCAGTACAGTATCTCTTATTTTTCGGCCTTAAAATTCGTTTGCTCCCAACAAGAGGTTTCGTTCCAAGGCGAAAAAAAATGACGCGTTCCAAATTTCAGACAAATCCATTAATATTTCAATATTCACCTCTAGCACGCCTTCGAAGTTTTCCATATGATTAACATAGAGACAAATGTGCAAAAATGAAAAACCTCTTTCAAAGCCAATAAAACTAGTGTAAATTTTTTTGTTAAATCTCATAATTTTTCGAATTTTCTGTGTAAAAAATATGATGTTTTGATACTAAAAAGTTCAAATTTATGGCGTCTCAAAGAAAAACACTTTTTGTGCAACATTCAGCATTTTTTGAAGTAACTTCAATCATTTGCTTTATGTTATCCGAATGAAAATAATTTGCACCTATATTTTTTCATATCATATGCAAGGAAAACAAGATACTCAAAAAAGCGAAATATTCCACAAAAAGTGTTTTTCTTTGGGAAGCTATAACTTCGAACTTATAAGAGCTAGAACATATCGTATTTTTTTAGATTTGTATAGAATTGAGGCTACTTCAAGCCATGTAGAGACAACTTCCAACTACAATGCATGAGAAAGGAGATATTGAAAAAATCTAAATGAAAATATTTTTGCATTAAAAAATTACTTCTAAAGGTTATGTCTCGTGAGCTCGTGAAATTTTTTTTTTTTTTTTTGATTAACAGAATTTCTGTTCCGACTGCTTTTGGGGGTAAGTGGTCTAAAATTAATAAATTCCCAATGACCTCAATTTTGACACTTTATTCCGGCATTTCTGAAAGGGTCAGGGTATCGCACGATTTTGAACAGTCGGATCTTATTTTGAAGTGACAAATGAAAGAGTTTCAGCAAATTGAGCTTCACTTTTCGTGGGTTTATTTAATGCAAATGTACTGTTTGAAAAAAAAATTAAAAGTTGAGCTTTTCTATTAACACTCAGAAGGTAGCGTGTGGATCCAACGCGACATTTTACATTATATTTTTTCCCGGACAGAGACAACACGGCATTAAAGAAATTATTCGACCCGACAATTTTGTTGAAAACTGCCAGTCCTGTTACTCTGTTGGAGCAGACGTCACTACTGATGAGAAACTGGAGGCCTTTAGAGGCAGGTGTTCTTTCATACAATATCTTTCGTCGAATCCGGCCAAGTGCGGCCTCAAAATTCTTGCTATTGTTGGTTTCAAAATGTACTATACATGCAACCTATGAATTTGTACTGGCAAGCAACCTGAAGGGCCTCTCGAAGTGAGCGATAGTAGCATAGATGTAGTGAAGCGATTGATAGCACCTGTTCGCAATTCTGCACGTAATGTAACTGAGGACAATTGGTTTTCTGATGTATCTCTTCTTCGAGAATTGTCGGGAAAATATCGCCTGTCTTACGTAGGCATACTAATAAAAAACAAGTGGCAAATTTCAAAAGAATTGAAAAAAATTAAAAACAGAGACAAGTTTTTTAACATTTTGCATTCAGGAAGGAGGAAACTATGGTTTCGTATGTCCCACAAAATGAGAAGAACAAGAAAAATGTTATTTTGATATTTAGCATACACATAGATGACTCAATTGATGAATCACGGATGAAAAAAAAACCTTAAATAATGACATACTATAACAATCACAAAACAGAAATGGATGTGGTTGATAAAATGTGTTAAGCATATGACATCTAGAGAGGAACATGAAAGTGGAATATGGCGGTGTTTTTTTTTTTCATTGCTCAACATTGCTGGGATCAATTCTCAAATAATCTATTTAGGAAATGGTTATGCTGCAATACCACGTCTGCAATTCCTCAGACAGCTCGGGTTGGAACTAATTGAAGGCCAATTAGTAAGGCGTACGGTGATGTCAAAGTTACCAACAACCATTCTTATGGGAATTCGATAAATTTTACCAGAACACCTACAACTAACTGGCACCACTGAACCCAGATGTTCTGATCGCAACTCGTCTGGCAGGAATCGTTGCCGTCCCTGCCTTATGACGGAGATAAGAAGACTGATTAAGTATACATGTAAATCGTGTGGACAGTAATTGTGCCTTTTGCACTGTGCATTCGTCTGTACTGATGGCTGTGATACAAAGGGAACCACAGACGAGAGAGATGACGATAGAGTGATGAACAGTAAGTTTCCAAAACGTTTAGTCCTTGTTAGGTAAGTACCTAAATAGTCCTGTCTATTAGGTGCCTGTGATATTCTGCTTCGAAAAGTGTGCGTTCCTTACTTACAAAAAATGCAACAATATTTTTTTCTTGAAAATGTATTTTTTATACGCACAATGTTACCTATTTTGTCAATAAATGTATTTAAAAAATCCATTCCATATCCTGTTTCACCCATCATATGACAAAATCGTTGGTATTTTCGATAAATAAGTCGATTTGTTCAAGTGGATCTCACAGATCCAAGGCGACCTCCCATGTCACTTTAGACACGCGACCCTCCAAGTGTTGAAGGTGCAACCGAATTTTTTTTTGATTCAGGCTTAAGGTAGTTCTCGCGAGATTTCACTTCTTGTACCAAATACCTTAAAGTTTCACAATATATAGAGGAGATTATTATCCAATGACTTTCCAGTTTTCAAGTGGACGTCGAGTCTGTAAAGGTTAATATTGTTAATTGAAAACAGAACCTTTTACACGTGTTTCCTGTAGAGAACGAGTGGAATTGCCACACTTTCAATCTCCGCACCGAGAGGATCGTATCATGTAGTTTGAAAACTAAAAATTTGTAGAATAATATAATATGAATATCATAGAAAAATTTTGGCGAATGGTTAGCAGAAACGTAGTGGCGTCTTGGATCTGGCTGAATTGAAGCTTTCGTATGAATTTCGCGCACGAGAACTACCTTGAAACACTTGGGAGGCATATTCAAAACATAATGAGAAAAGCCAAGATTTGCAAGCATTAAAACTAAATTTGACGCCATTTCTATTCTAATATTGCAAAATTATTTAATACCTGGTCTGAAAATTTTTCTAATACCAAAATGGACCTTCACACACATTCTTATTGTTTTGTGACAATTGGACCAAAAAATTTTTTTATATGTATAAAATATTTTCATAAGGAAATAAAACGCATATTTGATGTTTACATTTCTAAAAATGATTTAATGGTCTTGAGAAATGTGGTTTACACGTTTAAAAGGGTATTACTCTAAAACTTTCTTGGATTGGACGGCGGTTGCCTAACGGAGTTTCATTTTTTTCTTGTGGGGTCAATGGAGTGACCAAGCCGCTTGCCGTGTTTATTTTAACCCGTTTTCCATCAACATTATAAATTCCACGAAGATATCTATTACCCTCGAATATTGCAACGACGTCACCAGTAGATGTTAATAATACTTTCCGTGCTTCGGTTGGCATGGGCGCAAGGGCTTGATTATTTTTTTTCAATTTGAGCGTTTCATCCTCGGGAAAAGTATATCTTCGGACTTCGAATTGCCGGTACGGTTTCATGTAGGAAATAAGCCGAAAATGTTGAAGTCCTTCAGATGAAGGAAACCTAGAAGGAGACCTGGACCTGGCAAGAAGTAGAGGCTCAGCAGAAGGAGGAGACCTGGCAGAAGAATTATGTCTGTCAGATGAATAAGACGGTCCACAACGAGGAGCAACAGGAATAGGTTCGCCATTAGGCAAACACTCAAACTGCAAGCTCATCCCTAAAACAAGAAACAAAGGATTAGTTTTTTATTAAGTAAATGCGCCATGTTTGTATAGCATGAACTTCTTGTGGCAGTATAATTTCTAATATCCTAGGAATACCTCAAGGGCGGTACATAACAGTCCAAACCACAAAGTATGAAATAGAATTTCAGGATTATCATTGATATGTAAAGCAAAATTTAAAAAAGTTCATTTTTGGTTTTATTATTAATCTATTACAATTTCGCGTGTACCGATGCAGACTCCTTTCGGTTGAATAAAAACAATTGCACCAATACTGAAACCTTTAGGATTTCACTTTGCATGTAAAGAGTATTTGGACCAAGATGGGAAAATTTTCGCTCCTATTTTTCTGGTTCTGAAATTCGTACTAAATTCCGTAAAAAAAATCGATTTTTCTCGAATTCCATTTTTTATGAAAGCACATTCTGTTCTGTACATTAAAGTTCCTTCGGCCTTATCCAATACATTCTCATCATGTGTCTCGGACTTCGCAGTCTATTACAGTACATCCAAAACGTTAAAATTTCTGTATTATTTTGAACTTTTTTGTATCAAATTTTTGTTATAATGATAATCTATGTACTTCAATTCTTTTAATAATTATGTTTTCCATATAAGAAATTAGATAAGTGTATTTGTAATTGGTAATTTCTTTCTTGATTATCATCATTGGTAGGTCAGGGACCTATATTGGTGTCTTGCGAGAGTGACTGGTGTGATTTTTTTAATTTGAAAGTTCTTTGCTGTTCTTGTGGAGCCCAAAAGGAGCATTAAGTTCTGACCCACAGTTTTTTGGGTTCTTATATTTAATTTTTTAATTAGTGGTACGTTTGTATTCGTTTCTAAGTGTTAGGGGTTGATTTTGTTATATTGGTTTCGGGTATTCTGGAGGGATAGAAATAGCCCAAAATTCTGATATGCGGCCAGCAATTCTGCCTGAATGTCGGTTTTTTGAGAAAAATAAGAGAGCTCAAAAATCGACATTGATACCCAGAAAAAGCCCAGGTATAGCGCAAAATTCGGACATAAAAAAATGTTCAAATTCCATTATGGAGGTGCTAGCGAAAGGAACCTTAATGTTGTGTAATCTGGTGATTTATTGCAGAATAAAACGAGTGTACTATAATCGTTATCTCACGGTCTACAAGCGTCAAGCTTATCCTTCTGAGATATTTATATATCATAAGCCATTTTCAAGGAGAAAAAATGAGTCACTCAATCCGCTGAAACTGATGTTACAATTTAAAAAATCTTTTAGCCTTGAAAAAGTAATATAGATTCTACAATAAACTGAAAAGATGTACTTTCTTGCGTCACCTTCTTGGCATTACTTGTATAAGAAAAAAAGCTCAATTCAACGTGTTTATGACCGTGAACAACTTTTAATTACATGAAACTATTACGTAATAAACATAGATAATCGTATTATCTAACTCTGACTCACTCGACTTTTGTATGTACATTAATAGGAACATTCTGGAAATTCAACAATTTTTAATAAAAATACATTCGGCTATGATAGTTGTAATGCATGAAACTTCAACTAATGTGGTTGAAGTTTTTCTTAACGATGTATGCCATATTTCAAAGATTTTAGATATTTCAAATATTTCGATGATTTTTAATGCATTATTAGAGATATCAAAGAATCTTATGAGATTTTGATCTAAATTTTCATAGAGTTCCGACAGATTTTTAAGGATTTCAGAGATTACATGGAATTTAAAATATTGCAAGCAATTCCAAGTGAGGCGCTGAGAATGACAATCGGGTGAAGCCCAAGAATAAAATTTGACAGGAGAAACAAAATAGTATATTGTACGACGTTAAATATGTTAAATACGTTAAATACAGGTACGTTAAATATGATCATTCCGATATCGTGACAGACCCAAATTTGAGACGTCGTAGTAACAAAAGTAAGAATAATTTTGAACTTTCGCCTTGTCAAATCGCTTAATTTATCGTTCAATTAAAAATTCTATTAGTTTGTTACCGAAAAAAAAGATTATCCAGACATGATAGGAGTGACGCCACTATCCTGCAATCTAACCATAATCAGACCGACTCCTTGACTACCATATGATTTATAATCTACCCCTGGAAAAAGCTCGAATCCTTTTTCCATTCTTCTTACCTCACATCCCTTTTTTCTTTGTTTCTGGCACACATAAAATATCCAGCTTTCTTACGCGTATTGTATCCCGCAATCCCTAATCCTCAAGATCATTTATTCGTCTAGTATTCCAAACACCTAATCTCAATTCATCGCCTGAAACTTTTTCGAGGACAAACCTTTCGTCAATAGAAGGGTCAATCCTATCCGACGCTACATTGTTATTTGTATTATTAATTGTTCAAAGTATACACTCAACTACAGCTTGATGCGAGAAATTTAGTGTCCATTCATAACGTCAGTCCCAGCAAATTCGGTCATGCAAAAGAAAGTATGAAAACCAAGCCAGAACCAAAGAAGTTACGATCGGTTTGTGTTGTACACTGAGGGGGGCACCATTCTCCTGGAGTTTGACCTCTAAGATGGGCAAAGACCATTCATTGCTCCAAAAATCCAATAAGAATAATCAACCGCGAATGAAAACTCAAGCAGCTTAGAAACTTCTCTAAACTTTCATTCTTATGAAATCCACTTGTAAAATCTATTACAAATTTCCAAGACCTTTTATACTTTCAAAAACTTTCCATATATTTTCAAAAAGCCTCCACAAATTTTCAAAGCTCTCTATAAATTTCTGAAAGTTTCCGTAAGTTTCCATAGGTTTGTACAAATTTCCGTAACACGAGTAACCCCACAAAATGAAAACGTATTGAACTAATCGAAGCTCATTCGTCAGCTATCGGAGGTCACAGAGGAGTCACAAAAACCTATAATCGAATAGCCAATTTTTTTTTAAGAATTCGTACGAATTCCGCATCAGTAGGGATACTTTTCAAATTTCATTTTTTATAACACACTCATTCTGTATTCTCGCGGAATAAATTCAGAATAATTTCGTGTTCATTACGGAGAAACTCGAATAAAGTCTGAAAAAATAGTAACTGGGATAGAATGCGGATGAAGCCGGACAAACTGCTATTAGCGAAAAGCAGAAAATGTACTTAAAATTATAAATATATTATATTTTTATATTCACCAATTGAATTGAAGATGACCGTGAAGGTGGTGATCAAAGTATAAACGATTTTCATCTTTTCTGATTAGCAGATAAACTGATCAACGTGTTAATAACGAATTAAGATGAAAGTGTAACTGATGAATATTCTGATGCTTCAGTACCATATATAATACATACTACACTCGTTATCTCATGGATTATGGGATCAGATAAATTCTGAGTTATTTGCATATCTTGCAAGTTAGTTTCAAGGATAAAAATTGAATGACGAAATTCTCTAAAACTGCTATCATAATTCAAATAATATTTCACGTTTCAGGAAAAAACGGTGTTAACATGTAAAACTTATGTAGATGCTACTATAACGGCTATCAAAAAAATATTAGTATTAATGTCATTCATATTATGTTTCCTCACTCAGGCCTAAGATGATTACAACACAATATGTCGAAGGCTTTATTAAGATAATATATGAAGATTGTTATAATATTATTTATCATTATGATTAACTAAATCTAAAGGGTTGATCACTTCACTTTTGAGCGGACACATGTGATTGAAGTATTTTTGAAACTTACACGCCGGATTTTGAGATTTCAAAGATTTCAAGGATTTACAACACACTGTTATAAATTTCTGTAGGAATCTTCAGAAATGCGTTTACAAAGCTTTATGCAGTAAGCGCATCTTAGTACTACTAAACTAAAATGTGAATTTCAGAAATGACAACTATATGAAGCTTCAGTCGTATGGTTCAAAAAAATTCTGTTACAATTAAGTAGTTTTTAGATTTTAATCTTTTGTAACTTTTAGATACTGTTTCTCAATTTTGGGAAAAATGTAGTAAATTCACTTTGAAAGTTATCGAATATCGTTTTCTGGAACACAATTACGTAAAATACAGTTACTTTAGTAACTGAGATATGTGACGGAATTTTCCGATCATTTCTAATAGTGTACATTAAAAGGAATTTCAAAGGATTATATGAGATTTTACAAAATTTTAACAGATTTAACAAGATTTTAAAAGATTTGAAGGCATTCGAAATGATTTTAAATTATTTCAGAAGATTCGAAAGATTTAAAGGGATTTCAAGGCATTCCCATGAATATGAAGGGATTTAAAAGGATGTGATAAGATTTAATGGAATTTGAAAGCATATCAAAGAGCTCTCTGGAATTTATGGGATTTCAATGGTATTAAAAAGATTTTATACTCGTAGTATTTCAAGACTTTCAAGGGATATAAAGGGATTTCATAAGAATTGTACAGAGAGTTCCAGAGAGTTCGTCCAAGTGTAGTTATCGAGATTTTTTTTATCTGAAAGACAATATTTATTTTGAAGTCAAGGATGGGCTAATTTTACGATGAACGTATTACTGTTGCTAAGGCGGATCTCGAAACTGTAGAAGAAGCTTACAAAAACTCTAATTATTCATCAAGAATGATTAAATTTTAGTTGTTTCTTGTGCTCGTTCATTTTTAATAGTTTATTTACACATATTTTAAAGTAATTTAGATAATTATCTTCTCTAGCCCTCTTTATATTTCTCTATATATTTTGAAAATTAATGGAGATCAATCAAAAAAATTGAAAATTTTGATGATGAAGAAGAAATTTTATAGAAGAAATATATATGTATACTCAATATACGTCCATTATTTACATTACAAACATACATGCAGAACGAATACTATAAAATACTCAAAAAATCAATTATAATAACTTGCACTATTTGGATAGTTAACCCTTACTCACTCAGATACAGAAAGTGTATAATATTTATTGCAGGAATTTCAATACTTCATACAAATCGGGAACATTCAAACGATTAAGGCGTTCTGAAAATTTGAACAGAAAACCAATGAAATATTTTTGAATATTTTTATTTTTGCAAAAGGGAGATGAACTAGAATTAAAGTTTTCACAATTTTACTTACTTATCATTTATTTACTTTTTGACCGTGTTTGTTAAAACATTTTTTTTTAAAATAGTGTTTTTATTAAAGAATAATGTATTCTATTGGAAAATGAAACAACGATACCTGCACAAACATGGATTAAATTTTCAACGAATTCCATAACGAATAAATTAAAAATTTTACCTCGAGAAGGCGCAAAAAGTTTGCCGAAAATTTGTTTTGTAGACACAATTGTATAATAAAGATTGTATGACCGATGATTTGAACTTGAAATTATATTTAATTTCAAAGTTGGATTTTCTTTAATAGTAGTGTCTATACGTCCAGACACGAGCCACGCCCCTCACCCCAATGCAGCTCCTCCTTTCCCTTGTCAGGTCCGTACGTTTAGACTCAACGTTATTATGAACGTACATAAACGTACGATCTGTTTGGATGTTTAGATTTCTCCTTAAATAATAATTCTTGTTTTTCACAATTTTTAGAAAGATTTAACACCAAAAATATAACAGCTTATGGTCCTTTATTATTTATTATTATTTATTATTCACTATTTGTTATTATTATGATTTACTCAAACAAATTCATCGTCTTCATTTACAGAATTAGGCTCGCGAAATATTATCTATGTCAAATATAAATTACTGAATTTTCCTCTTATCATAACGAACCACAGCAAGAACAATTCTGGCCTCATTCTCATATAAGTATTTTGAATATTCTATTTTCGAATACTATCTTATTGTAAAGGTCTTGCCTTATTATTTTGACTAAAAATTCTCACAAGTTGAACTTGGTTGTATTTAAAAGTGCTAAATTTTGAGCAGTTAGATACATGGCGCGAATATGACCTGTTATGATTTTTCATAAAATAATGATAGCTTCACTTACTATTTACCCAATAAAATGCTTTTCATTGAATGTATACTCATGGTAAATCTTAATTATTGATAATTATGTATTCTATTATGTCCGGTAGGGTATCCTTTATTTCTTGGTATTAAAATTCTTTTGCTTCCAATAACAGGTTTCGTTCCAAGACCAAAAAAAGTATGTGTTCTATATTTCAGCCGAACCTCTTAACAATTACCCCTAATAAGGTCTTGAAATTTTTCATGTGATTAGCATCGGGAAATATGTGCAAATATCAAAAATGAGTCAAACCACGTCAAATGGGCCTCGAAATTTCCGCCAAATCATCGATTTTGGAAATATTTGATGAAGGGCATAAGGTGTACTTTGTGGTATAAATATTTCGTCGATATTCCTTTTTTTTGTTAATGTTATTACCAATCAAAGTTTTGCATTAATATAATTGTAAAATTATTTCCTAATAAACTACTATAAATCGGTGGGGAAATTGTATTGACCCTCAACAGTAAAATTCGTAAGGAATGTTGATGTTCGTTATTGGCTTTAGGGTCAGGTGAAATTGAATACAAATTAAATTGTTT
>JAUMHM010087168.1:0-10518 GCA_032362435.1 Melikaiella ostensackeni | reverse complement strand
TGTGCGACGGTCGAGACCTCCGGGAATCGACCAAGGGCAGAGGTAAGGATATTATAATGTTTTCTCGGAATTTCCTGGGTTCATTACAGGCTGGAATTTGCAGCTGGAATGTTAGTGGAATTTCCACATAAAGTTAACGGAATTTCCGACTGCAATTTCCGTAGAATTTCCGTGGAGTATTTTCCGGGGAATCTTTCCACGTGGGCCACCCCTTTTTAAGAACAAAATATTATTTCCCGAGCTTCTAGTAGTTTCTAGTGACGACATTTCATGACTTTCAAGTAGAACAATCACTCAAAAACTTTAGATTACAGAACAGTTGAAAAAGTCACAGTATAACCGTATAAGAGCCTTATTTTGAATACCGGATTTTCAACAAAAAAATGCCCGCTTTTTTTGGATAAAATTTTTTTCTAATGCTTTCCTAACGCTTTTAGTCTATTTTAAGTATAGGTACCACACCGACTAGTATTCTTCCAGGCTCTTGAAGTGACAGATTAAAAAACTGGAAATGGTCGTTCATCGTGAATTTCTCAGTTTTCACAGAAAAATCAATATTTTTCGAAAACGGCAATCATAAGGCAAAATTATACAGAATATAAAAAATTCGGCCTATTCAAATGAGCATTTTTCGTAGATATTTTCAAATTTAATTATGCATATTTAAGGAAATATTCAAAGAAAATTGTTATAAGGAAGCTTTAATCATCTATTCTGCTTACTGGGATGTCTAATATATATGCAAATTATTTTTAGATTCTTAAAAAACAATCCATATAAACATGTAGTAAAACAGTAAGTAGAATAGATCATTAACGCTTCTTTATAACAATTTTCTTCACGTATATCCTCAAGTATGCATATTAAGAATTTAAAAAATAATTTTCACCGTAAATTTGCGTCCTTACAGGAAATTAAAAAAAAGCTTATGATAAAAAAATACTCATCTCAGGGGATGCAACTTTTATATTTCGTGTCATTTTGCGTTATGATCTGCCGTTCTCGATAAAAATTGATTTGTTTGTAAAAACAGTCAAATTCGCGATGAACTACCTCTAAATATTATCCGATTTACTTCTCCTTTCATATGGTTCATTTTTAACCTCAAAGGAACAAAAAATCGATACTGCAATTTGAGGTTCCTTTATTTTTGAACAATCCTAATGCTCAACGAGATTTTTTGCAAAAAATATTCCTTGTTTGTGTCAATTTATATTATTGTTGACTATATCCCTAAAAAACATAAGGAAAATAAGTTTCTTTCTACAAAAAGCGCTTTAGTATTGGGAAATCCAATTTTATTTCAGAATAACGATTTTATAAAATTAATTTTTCACTTTTCACTCTTCTATTTGTCTCGTAATATGCTTCTCGTATTTCACGGATATGTTTTATGTTAAAAGGAGCCTAAAAAAACAATTTACAACAACAAAAAAATCATGGCACTTATACGGTAATGACCGTAGACGATTTTTGACGATCGTTTTTTTGAAAAGAATTCACTTTTACCAACTTTTTTCTTATAGATCTATAGACCTCCATCAATTCTTGAAACCACTTCCTCATTTTTTCATTTTTCCCATAACTCGAATTTTGAGAACGCTTTTTTTTTGTTTTCCTGAACAATTTTTTTTGGCACTCATACGGTTTTGCCGTGACACCCTTCAATTGCCCTAAGAAACTCTTACTTTTCAATAGGGCGCAGTAAAAAAATTTTGTTTAAAAAATTTTTTTATTGGAAAGGGATGGAAAAGTTGTTGATTGGGTTCAAAATGATTCCCTTAAAAATTCATTAAAAAAACAAAAAAAAATCCTTCCTCACTCGCATCGATGTTACACTTGAAAATAACGAAAAATCGCACAATTCTCATTATTTTATGAGGAAAACAATATTTCTAAGGACGGCATTGGTAGCGAAAACTGTATACCGCAACTAGATTCGTAATTGTATAGTTCGGACTCCGTCATGAAATTCCTTATGTTCCCACAATTAATTTAAAGTTGCAAAAAATGATAAAAATTTGAATTTTTGCTATTTTTAAGAACTATTGCACGTTCCTCGACTCCCTGCTCATCCAAAATTTAATATACGTGGCTAGAGATGTATGTGAAATAGCTGAATATAACAAAATATATTTAAGAAATCCAATTGCGGCCTTAGAAATATTGTTTTTCTCATAAAATAACAAGAAAATTGCGATTTTTCGTTATTTTCACGTATAACATCGATGCGAGCGAGAAAGGAATTTTTTTAAATGAAACATCAGAGGAGTAATTTGGAACCAAATTTAAAACTTTTTCACCCCTTCTAATTATAAATTTGAAAAAAATGTTATCGCTGCACCCTACTGGTAAAAACTATAACCCCTTCTCAGGATTATAAACAGAATTTTTAATTTAATTTAAAAAATTTTGTATACATTGGGTATGAAAAAGTGTCAGATAATATATCAAAATACCACCCTCAAGGAGGAATAACAATCCCAAAAAGTACTAAAAGTACAAAAATATCTAAAAAGGGCGACTATACTTCTATAATATTTTTATACATATTCTGACACCTTTTTATACGTAATTTTTATGAAATTTTTTACAATAAATTGAAAAATCTATAACTAAATTTTAAAAGGGTAGTTTTTCATCTATAAGGGAGTTTCAGGACAACTGTTTTGTATCCAAAATTTTTAGATTGATTATTCTACTTGAAATTCGTGAAATGTCTTTAAGCTATTTCAAAGGACTACAAAGTATTTTAAAGAATTACACAATTTTAGCGGAATTTAATGAGATTTCCAAAGCTTTTTAGGGAATTCATGAAATTCCAAGGGTTTTCAAAATACTTCAAGGGATTACAAAAGTTTTAGGGTATTTCAAACGTTTCCAAATGATTATGAAATGTTTGACAGATTTGAAATAATTTCAAAATATTTTCATGAATTTCGAAGGGTGTCAGGGAATTTTGATGCGGCTTCGAAGAATTGAACAGATCTTAGAGGATTTTGTTCTGTTTTAAAAGATTTCACGAAATTCCAAAGGAATTTTATATATGATAAAGAGATTTCGGTGATTTTGGTGAATATTAATGGCTTTTAAAAGATCTTAATACATTTTAAAATAGGGATTTCAAGAGATTTTAAGTCGACTTTTAGAGATTTTAAGGAATCTCCACGGATTTTAAAGGATTATAGGGGGTTTTTATGGGATTTTGAAGATTTTAAGCGATTTCAAGTATTTCAAAAGATTTCACAGAAAATCAAAGA
The DNA here is from genome assembly GCA_032362435.1 of Melikaiella ostensackeni. Classification (NCBI taxonomy): domain Eukaryota; kingdom Metazoa; phylum Arthropoda; class Insecta; order Hymenoptera; family Cynipidae; genus Melikaiella; species Melikaiella ostensackeni. Next base: position 7,258 of record JAUMHM010087168.1, on the reverse strand, counting down.
ATTTCAAAGGCTTTCTACAGTTCTTAAAGGATTGTAAAGGATTTCCATGGAGCTTGATTGATTTAATGGGATTTCAAAAAATTGTAATGGTATTTACAAATTTTTCAAAAGAATTCACGGGATTTCAAAGAATTGCAAAGATTTTCATGAATTCCACGAAATTCCATAAAAGGTGTATACTAGGGTGGTCAAAAAATCGCAACTTTTGAAAAATGCAATGTGCACATAGAAATTCTGGCTCCTTTTTCAGAAAAAAAAATCCCTAAAGAAACATAATACAATCGGATGAAATCTTGCACTACCACATCGAGGTCAAATGTTAAACTCTAAATATTCAAGTTGCTTTTGTGCTTACAAATAATATTCATGACAAGATTAGCCTATTTTTTATGGTAAATTGAATGGTGTTGTGTAATTTTATAGCAACAAATTTTTACAGACATATTTTTACATAATTTACTGTTTCTTTTAATAAGTAAGACTTTTGTTGTACATTCAGAAAAAAGACTGTTTGAGTCAAAGAAAAATATTCATTGGATCTCAGTAAAACAAAAGTTTCTTTGATTCAAAAGAATGTTTTTTTGTTGAAATGAAAATTTGTCTTCAATGTGAAATGATTTTCTTTATTTTGAAGTTATTTTTGTCTGAATGAAAAACATGATGTTATAGAAACGGTTTTTTTAATTCAAGACAAATATTTCTTGAGTTAGACTTGTATATATTTTCGATACGCATTCATTTGCACCATATAAATTGTTTTCGTGTTTATTTAATCCGTTTTTGTTCATCTTCAAATACAAATAAAAATGATAATATAATAATTAATAAAATTAATAAAAACAATTTATATGGTGCCCATGAATTCGCATCGAAAATATCTGTAAATAGGTTTTAATTAGAATATAAAAAAAATAATTAGAAAGAGGAGACTTACGTAAAAAATGCTTTGACCCCCTCCCTATGTAGGTATTCAAAATATTTTCCGAACCTCCCCCCATAAAAAAAGCCTAACGTAATTAATCGATGCTCCCTGAGAGTTTACGATTTTTAAGTGAAAGAAATTAATGTAATATATCATATGAGAAAATACGATTCTCTAATGTTTCAGGTTGGTTTAACCCCCATAGAAACCCCCATAACCTGTTCAGAGATTAGTTTCAAGACTTATTATTTTTTTCAAGAAATCTGAAAATAGTTCTTACGCTTCATGTCAATGGCAAAAAAAAGTTGATTTTTCCGTAAAACAATCATTATGTCTGACCAATAAACACCCATTCTACTTAAACGTCTAAAGCTAAGCATTTTCGGATGAAAATATGATTTTCAGTAGTAGTATCAAGCTTTAATCAGAAATTTGCTAGAGTCAAGTAGGAACATTATTTAACCTTATCTAGTAGACTTGTATTGATTAAAATAGACTTTCTATAGTGAAAAAAATTTTAATTTTTTTTTTATCAATTAGATGTTTTGAGTCGCATCGACTGCTGTGGTCATTAGCGACTACGCTAATTGTATAATATGATCTATTTGTTATGCACATATGTTAGAGTCAAGATTGTTTTTAGTTGAATTTCATTTTGTTGAGTTCTGAAAAATACATATAAAAAGCATAGCAGAAACAATAATATAAGTAAGTTGACACTTTTGCACATTTAAAAGAAGCACTGATAAATTCACACTCTAGGTGAAATTCCGGAGTCCAATATCTTCGAGGAAGCTGAGCACATTGTTGAAGGTAATTGGATCAGTGGGCATTCGCTTGAGGTCAGTTCCAATTTTATGGTGATTCCGCTTAGTTGCATGAAAAGGATCTGATTTTTTTTTCAAATATGTCATTTCTAATCAGGTGCAGTTTGCTGGTTATGCTGTTCTTCCATTGTTCATTTTATAGGGTCTTGATAGCATTACAGATGCATATTCTAAATTCCTTGTAGTATACAGGCACAGGAACTTCTGGCTCTGGAAGTAAACAGGCAGATTTAGCTAGAGAGTCAGCATTGTCATTTTCTTCAATACCCATGTGAGATGGAATCCAAATCAGAATAATTTCTTTCCCTCGGTTTCTAAGGTTGTAGAAAGTGTCTTGTAATTTTGGGTGATGTGGTCAAAGTTACTTGTATTTCTAGTTGCCTCAATAGCAGACAGAGAATCACTGAGAATGACAAAACGGGAATCATTACTTCTGTCTATGAATTTCATGGCCCGTAAAAGAGCATAAGTTTCACATCTGAATATACTGTAAGACTCAGGTAGTTTTTATTGGAATTTTTCCTCTGGTGTGATCACCGACCATCCGCATCCGAAGTTTGATTTAAAGCCATCAGTATATATTTGTTTGTAATTTGGAAAGAAACTGAGGATGTCAGTTAAAGCATTTTTGTACTTTTTAGAGTCCGTTTTGTTTTTTGGAAATTCACAAAGGTCAGTGATGATAGTTGGTACTGGAAATTCCCAAAAGGGAAAATTGTGAAATCTTCTACAAGCAATCTCAGGATGTTCAAAATTAATTTCTTGGAGGTATGTGTTCATTCGGATGTGTAGAGGCTCTGGAAATCTGGGATGTTTATTGTAGACATCCTCATAGTTTCCAAGAAAGAGATTTTTGTACGTAGGATTTGAGGGAGTTGAGGCTGTTGCAGTAGCATAGTTCAGACTCAGTTACCTTCTTCTGTACTCCAATGGTGATTTACCAGCTTTGGAGAAGATGCTACTAGTTGGACTTGAGAAAAAGTCTCCCATAGTAATTCTTATTCCAGCGTTGTGTATGGGACAGATCATGTCTAGGGTGTTTGGATTGGCTGAGTTATAGTCTATAGAGCCATAGTCTAGTTTTGATCTAACAACGGCCTTGTGAGTATTGACCAATAGTTTTTGATCAGCTCCCCAGTTTCTTTTAGCGAGGGTTCTAATAATGCTAAGTCTTCTATTACAATCTGATTTTAGGTGTATCAGGTGGGGGATCCAGTCAAGTTCATTGTCAAAAAAGCCCTAGAATTCTTATTGTACCTACTACTTCTAACTCCTGGTTTTCCAGATATAAAGTGGGAGCCTGATCACAGGATTTAAAACTAGAGGATAAGATGCACTGGGTTTTGATTTTGGAAAACTTGATACCAGTTTTTCTTGCCCATTCTTGCAGATTATTGAGACCGCTCTGGATCATTTCTTGTGTAATAGGGAGATCTTTTCCACTAAAATAGATTGTGAGATCATCAGCGAAGGCATTTTTTTTAATTGGTTGAGGAAGACATTTGGTGACGTCATTGAAGTTATTGAAAAGAGAGTGACACTGAGAACAGATGCTTGCAGTACGCCATTTTCAAGTTTAACTCTTTCGGATAAGTGACCATTTACTCGGACTCGGGTGAATCTTTCCAGAAGGAAATTCTTTATGAAGATTAGCATTGAGCCGTCAACGTAGTTGTCGAGCAGTATTTGAAGGATTCTATTTTTCCAAACCATTTCATAACATTTTTCAATTTCCAGTGATACTGCCAAAAGGTGTTGATCATTGACATATGAGCATATCTACGGAAGTGTCATTTTTCTGACACCTTGATTTCATAGGTAAACCCACACTTCAAATACAAGTTATATCACAAAAAAATTTACAAACAGGCTCCTTGAAATAGGAGAAAAAGCTTACAGTCATTACAGAAATCCCCATGAAAAGATATAATATACAATAATTAGACCAAATCCCAAAGATATACCTGTATAATATTTGTCGTCAGTTACGAATTGCATGCTTTGCATGCTTACAGCTTTTCTGCGCAATGTTTGAAAATTCTGAGAAGAATCATGGTTGTTCAGTAGAGGATAGGCTACTGAAATTTCATGCATTTCACAATGTGCTTTGAATTCTATTTCAACAAAAAAATATCAAAGTCGTTTTTACGATTCAGATGTCCCCGCCAACATATTTAGGTATGGAAAGTGCGCGCAGCTACCCAGGTCCAAAAATTTTTCGATTTTTTATTAGATTCAGGCATCGGAGAGACACCATTTGAAGAAAAAAGATGTGCTGCTACAATTGTGAACTAGTAACACATTCAAATATCGAAAATTTTGAATGTGTCGAAAAAATGTCCCCTCCTTTATCGTACTTTACTCCAAGACTTCTTGAAGCACACTTTTCTATGCAACCGGAAATTTAACATATGTTGGGCCGAAGCAGTCTGCCATGGATTATGTCAATATTGTGATGTGAGCAAAAGTTATGTTCAGTTTAGGGCAAAAGTGTCCCCTCCAACACTTGGAGATGTGAAAATTCCGCGCAACAAGATATAACCAACTTTTTTTACTTATTTTGCTGTATTACGGCGGCCAAGAAACGTCTTCGCAAGGAAAATGATGTGCCTCAAAAATAATGTGTATTTAGTAAAAAAAGAACATAAAAATATGTATATAAATGGCTTTTCTTCAGCAGTTACTGGTCAAATGAATTCTTTTTTTTTATACAAAAAATTGCATTTTATTGAAAGAAATAACTTTTTTGTAGAACTTTTTTTTGAAAAGTAAGCATATTTAGAAATATTAAAAAATAGGTGAATAATCGAAAAATATTGCTTGTTTCTATCAAATTACTCATCTAAATATATTTTTAAGAACAAGAATCAAATCAAATTACTATCAATATCAAATTATTGTTTAATTTATATCAATATCAAATATTTATATCAATATCAAATTATTATTACTACTATCAATATCAAATTACTCATCTAAATATTTTTTTAATAACAAGAAGGTTTTTACTTTTCTCTTATAAATTCACTAAATAATATTCATTTAATTAAATTTATGGACATATTACAGTGAAATATCGATTGCATTATATTAATAAACTGTATTTTGTACAAATGCAGATTTTTGTTATCATAAAGGATGGACTTTTTAAATAATGAAGACTAAATAATAAAAAGAGAAGTTTCCACGTGTATTTTAAAATAAATGCGAAATATGTACGCAAGTGTTTGAACTGCCCGCTTTGTGGCTACGGAACTGCTCAACTCCGCTGCAATGACAGTACCTCTCTCTCTTTACTCCTTGGACCCCCTCATCCACGATCGAAACTCTAGGAACAGCTGAAAGGGAGGGATTTTATATAGAGGTTTCAATGTAAGTTATATATTTTGTGCAAACTGCGCGCGTGCTCAGAGATATTGACTAAGCTAAAAAATGCGCCTCTATATTTCTTTAAAATCGAAATGAATTCTACTTTATTATGAAAATTTTTTTTGTACTGGAAAAGAAACACCCAAAAAGATCACAAATCAAAATTAGACTTCGAAACTACCCACTTTTCCGGCTCATTAGAAACGATTGTACAAGAAATGTACAAAGAAAAAAAAGAGGAAGGAAAAGAAAGAGTCAACTAAAACCAACCTCACACTCTTTCTTTTTTCTGTCTTTTTTATACTACTGGGGACCAACATGTTTTTATCATATGTTGTTTGATCAATCTTTCCATTTTCATATCAATATCAAAAATCTTTAATAACAATGTGAAATTCACTTTCTGTGCATGGCAGCTTTTTTAACCAAATTTAGAGAGAAATTTAAACAGGAAAATGAGAATATATAAAATAATTTTGTATATAACTTCGTGTATGTAAAATCAAAAAAATTGCAATCCAATGTTTTGCAAACACTTCACCACATCACTAATTGAACCAACATTTCAATTATTTTTCAAAATTTTCAAATTTTGTTGACTTTTTTCTTCTTTTTAATGATAGAAACAATTATTCACTTTTTTAATATAAATTTTGTTAATTGTGAGAAAAATTCATCACCGAGAAGAAAATTCAGAAAAACGAAGTGTAGCGATCGAAAGATGGTCGACGACTGTCTACATAGATCCTTAGGAAAAGGATCATTTTACAATTTTTTTGAGAGAAAAACCAGTCCCAAACATTCGTGAAAGTCATCTGTTCGAAGGATGCTAATAGATTTTAGGAATCTACACAGAAGTCTTAGACCCAAATATCAAAATTCAGAATTCAGTCCGAAGAGACAATAATGAGATAGTAAAATATTTTTACATTCAATTATGAAATTTAATTTCAATTGTATTCAATTATTATACCTCAAATTATGTACCTCCTTCTGGCAACCTTATTATATTTATAATCAGTACCTGGATGACATTTTAATTATATTAACAGTATGTTTAGAAAAAAAAACATGTATAGTAGACTAAAAAATATATTGAATATGTATTTGAAATTAAAAACATTGAAAATCATAAGATTAGAAAAAAATATAGATGAAGTAATCAATGGTACATAATAACGGAATGCACATATTATCCATATGGCATCTTCCTCAAAATACCATTTCTTGTAGGCAACGATAACATCCAAAAAATTGTAATCCAATGTTTTGGAAACACTTCACCACAACACTAATTGAACAAACATTTCCATCCTTTTTCAAATTTCAAAAAATTTTGTTGATTTTCTTTCAAATGATAGAAACATTAATCCATTTTTATGAATTCAATTTTTTAAATTATGAGGAAAATTCTTCACCGGGAAGGAAATTCAGAAAAACGACGTGTAGCGATCGAAAGATGGTCGACGACAGACCGTCTACATAGACCCTTAGAAAAACGATCATTCAAAATTTTTTTTGAGAGAAAAATCAGTCGCAAACCCTCGTAAAAGTCTTCTGTTCCAAGAATGTTGATAGTTTTCAGAAAAATATGCAGAAACTCTCAGCCCCAAATATCAAGATTGAGAATTTAGTCCAAAGAGACAATAATAAGACAGTGACACATTTTGACAATTAATTATGAAATTTGATTTTGATTGTATTCCGTTATTATAACCCAAATTATATAATAACAAAATGCACATATTGTTCATATGGCATCTTCCTCAGAATACCATTTTTTCTATGTAACGATGGTATCATTTCTTTAACCCGAATGGATATACTCGTAAAACCTTTTGGTAGCCTTATTTTTTGATAAGTACTAGGTTAACATTTTAATTAGTCGTAAAATGAAAAAATTATTACAAGATTTATGTATGTAAAAATGAAAACTGTATGTTAAACCTTTTGGCAACCTTATTTTATGATAAGTACCAGGTTAACATTTCAGTTAGTTGTGAAATTGGCAGAAACTGAAAAAACTATTACAAGATTGATGTACACAAAACATGGGAAATAAAGGAAAGAGATTATTGCGCCAAGATCAAATTTTGTGGGTTGATTCAGAACCAATCTATTGAAATTATTCCATTTTTTG
>JAUMHM010087167.1:0-10518 GCA_032362435.1 Melikaiella ostensackeni | reverse complement strand
AAGTTTTTACTAATTGAATAAATTCTTTAATACCCCTATACCGGACTTTCAGTAACATCTATCATAAAATCACATTCCACCAAAATTTTATCAATTACACTAAAAACTATGTTAACAAAAATAGGAAAATAAGAATAGATAAGATAATTTTACGTATAACTTCCTGCGTATAAAATCAAAAAAATTGTAATCCAATGTTTTGCAAACACGTCACAACAACACCAATTGAACAAACATTTCAATTATTTTTCGAAATTTAAAAAAATATTTTGTTGCTTTGTTTTTCCTTCTTAAAGATAAAAAAATTAATCCACTTTTTAAATATAAATTTTTTAAATTATGAAAAAAATTTTTCACAGGGAAGAAAATTCAGAAAAAAACAAAGTGTTGCCAACGACAGATGGTCGACGACTGACCGTCTAAATAGACCCTTAGACAAACGATCATTTTATATATATTTTTTGGAGATAACCAGTCTCAAACCCTCGTAAAAATCATCTTTTCGAAGAATGCTGATAGATTTTAGGAAACAATACAGAAAGTTTTAGCCCCAAATATCTTGATTCAGAATTTAGGCCAAAGAGAAAATAATAAGATAGGAAAATGTTTTTACATTCATTTATGAAATTTAATTTTTTTTGTATTCAATTATTATACCTCAAATTATGTACATCCTTCTGGCAACCTTATTATATTTAAATTGAGTGCCAGGATGACATTTTGAATATATTAACTCTATATTTAGAAAAAATAAATGTATAGTAGACTGAAAGTATATTAAATATATTTGAAATCAAAAACATCTGTAAAAATAACAAGATTAGAGAAAAATGTAAATAAAGTACTCAATGGTACATATTAACAGAATGCACATATTGTCCACATGGCAGCTTCCTCAGAATATCATTTTTCGTAGGCAACGAGGGTATCATGTCTTTTACCTGAATGTATGAAAAACCTATTGGTAACCTTATTTCATGATGAGTATGAGGTTAACATTTCGATTAGTTGTGAAATTGAAAGAACCTGAAACAATTTTTGCAAGATTTATGTACACAGAACATGGGAAATGAAGGAAATAGATGATAGTGCCAAGTTCAAATTTTGTGGGTTGAGTTAGAACCAATCTATTCACATCATTCAATTTTTCAAAGAAGGGGAAGGTAATATAATCCAAACTGATAACATATTTCTAAAAAATTGCAAACTTTCTCAAATCTGTAAACTATATTTGAGTAATATACCTTTAATAGTAATATTACCTTTTGCTAAATTGAGTTAACCATTAACAACTCAATTAAAAGAAATTTTAAGTATTCATAGGCATCCCCGCAGATTGGAACAAATCCTTACCTAATGTTTCTCTTTTAAAATTCCTTAAAGATCCGAATAAAAACTACTTTCCTATGAAAATTTTTTGTGTACTGAAGAAGGAACACCAAAAAAGTTCACCACAGAAAAAATTAGGGGTTCCATGATGTTGCGGCTCTACTAAGAAACTGGTTTCTTTGGAATCTGTGAAAATCAGGTGTTAATCAGGAGTGGTTCTTTTGGAAACAGTTGACAATGACATTAGGCGTAAGGCTTCAATCACACTCCATATTTCTGTAAATGCCACCGGGGTCAGAGTCCCGGGTGGTTTTCAGCGGGAAATGAATTCTTTTATAGAAAAATCACTGAGTCCATTTCAGAACTTACAAATTCCATCCTTTTGACGTTATATGGAGTGTTTTTGGTAGGAAATGAATTATTTTATAGAAAAATTACTAAGTCCCTTTAAAACCTTGCAAGTTTCCTTATTTTGAGGTTATGTTGGATGTCTTCTAGGGGAAGTGGATTATTTTATAGGGAAATTACCAAGTCCCTTTGAAAACTCACAAGTTCCATTATTTTAAGGTTATGTTGGGTGTTTCCTGGGGAAAATGGATTATTTGATAGCAAAATCACTAAGAGTGCCATCCCGTGTTAGCGTTTTTCTGCCCAGTTCTGCGTTCGGCATTTTGTCACTAGGCATTTCAGCGAATGACAGCGTGTCTCAGGATGACTAGAAGGATGACATGGGCTGAGATGCCTAGCGATAAAACGCAGACCTCAGAAATGGCAGAATAACGCGATAATAGGACCTCACAAGTTCCATTATTTTGAGGTTATGTTTGGTTTTTTTCTGGAGAAAATGGATACCTTTATAGAAAAATCACTAAATCCGTTTACAAACTCATAAGTTCCATTATTTTGATGTTATGTTGGGTGTTTGCTAGGGGAAGTGGATTATTTTATAGAAAAATCATTAAGGGTGCCGTCCCACTTCGGCGTTTTTCTAGCTAGTTCTGCGTTCGGCGTTTTGTCACTAGGCATTTTAGCCAATGTGTTTGAGGATGACTAGAAGGATGTCATTGACTGAAATGCCTAGTGACAAAACGCGGACCTCGGAACTAGCAGAAAAGAGCGATAATGGGACGACACAATTTCCCTTCAAAATCTTACAAGTTCCATTATCTTAAGGTTATGTTGGTTGTTTTCTGGGAGGATAAGATTATTTTATAGAAAAATCACTGAGTTTGTTTAAAACCTCACAAGTGCCATTATTTTGAGGTTATGCTGGGTGTTTTCTGCAGAAAATGTATTTTTTTTATAGAAATATTACTAAGTCCGCTTAAAACCTCACAAGTTCCATCATTTTGAGGTTATGATGGTTGTTTTCTGCAGGAAATGGATTCTTTAAAAGAAATGTTGCTAATTCCCTTCAAAAACTCACGTCGTATTTAACTTTTCTTCTTCTTCCAATTATTAAAAAAAATATCTCAATTACCATTTATATTTCTTCAGCAAATGAAGGAAGAGCAAAAAAATTAATATTGGAAAATTTTTTAGACAAGACCTGACCATTTTCGCTAAATGATATAATTTTTCTGCAAAAATTTGCAAACATAACCTCGAAATTAGCAAAGAAGTTATTTTTAGACAAGACCTAATCATTATCATGAAATAATATAATTCTCCCGCCAAAATATGAAACTATAACCTCGGAATTAGCATAGCTATTTCGTGTATCTTTTACAACTGTAACATATGACACGTATCGCTCCTGCTGGCGATCTTAGCAAGCAATATAACGCGGGCGAATTTAAAAGACATGCGTGCGAGATCCGAGAGATTAAGTTTATATTTTAGGAAAATGTGTGCGGCTAAAAATTTATTTAGGAAAATACCTGTATAGTGTGTTGTAAATCTAATTAGATTTCGTGAGCGGAAGCCAAAACCTAGGATTGAAAAGCAGATATTTAAAGACGTTGTAAACTCGACGATTCCGAGCGGCATTTTACTGCCAAATTCAGAAAACCGAACTTTTCATCTTTAGAATATTAGGAGTAACCATAGGAATAGAATCGTTAATTTTAAATCTTTACTACCTTTTTTCTCAGTTTTGTATTTTGTCTATTTTGTCCAGTTGAGCTTTTTACTACGGTCTTAAGAATTTTGGGTAGAGAGTACGAAAATAAAGGCTCTGCGGATTTTCCCCAATTCAGGTATTTGGGACTATGTAACCAGGACCCCCAGCGAACGAAAATTTCAAGTCCACGTGGAGTGGACGCGCGCGCAATTTTCATGCCTCCTGGGGTCTGACTACCCCCGTAATTAGTACCCGATTGGCCAAGCGATCGAAGGTGGGAAAAGTTGGGGGTGCATATGCAAGCGTCTTTTACACCAGACTCCAAAAAATGCGGCAGATTGATTTGTACCTCGCTACCGAGAAGAATTCGCATTCAGCTTGTGTCTAAATAAACTGTGTTAATTTCAAATTGAAATTCTCACCATTTTAAATTTACCGACCTTTCCCGCTTAAATTAATCAAGATATGTCACAGGGTATAGGAAGTGCTGCCATCTCTGTGCCTACTCGCAAAGTCCAAAGTGCCACTTCATAACTTTACTTCCATGAGCCAAAACGCGCTCCGCTCCTAATACAAAAACGTGGAAGCATCATAGACGTCAAAATCAATTCGAAAAATTAATTTCATGTCCATGGGAAACGTTTGTTCGTCAAAGCGGTCAAAGTAGAGGTTAAAGTGCTGTGTCGAAATGGAGAAAAGTGGTGATGATAAACCGTTACCACTCGCTCTGTGTGAAGAAGCAATGTTTTTTCTGGTTATTTCTTTCCTTTCCTGCATAAAATATCGCATAAAGTATCGTGTGCACCACGGGAAGTACGCCTTTATACGCCTCGCGTGTTTAGAGGACTTGTCTCCGGCTCGCGCTTCGCGCTCGCCTACGACTCGTCCTGCAAACATTACGTTCGCACTGAAAAAATTTTGGGGAAGGGATTGCTGTGCGCCCAACATCGAGTAGCAGCTGCGCCAAACTTTTAGCGGTGCTGCTTTACTAACGCTAGTGTGGCAGCTAACCTAAAAAAATTTCAGTGCGGCCATAGAGACACACGTATACCATCCTGGGTGCACAATGTACTATTGTAAGAGGATTTAGGGGTCGTCGTTCCAAATCCTTTTTCAAAATTATAAAATTTGAAAAACGACGGATCAAAATATCGGATAATTTTCCAAAAAAAAAACTCAGAATCATCATAAAAGCTTGTTATACGAGTTTTTAAAGGTAACTGACACCAAATCTTCTATCAAAATTATATAATTCAAAATGGGGGTTATTTATATAATAAAAGTTCTTTCGAAAGTTAATTAGATAGAATTTTAAGAATACCTCAACATACCATAAAAACCGCAATAAATTTGTTCAATGCTCAAAAAAGAGATCATAAGATACTAAGTTCTGGAATGATCATATTGATTTTTTTTTCAAAACTAGAAAAAAATTCACTTGAACAAGTATTTAAAAATTAATAAGCAGGATGTTAGGTTGCCAAAAGATAGAAAAGGATAGACGTGGATAAACCGGATATAGAGTTGGATACAAAGACTGGCATTCAAAAGAATATGGGTACCAGTGGTAAATTTCCAATGTTGACCATTGGTTCAAGAATAGCCCATTTATGGCAACCAATACTTTTCAAGTGGCTCCAGATTTGCCAAAAGGCTTGAGACAACATTGGCGAAAGCTTGGGCTAATAACGCCAATGCCAAGAATTAGCAGCCAGTCATGGTCCACGACTGGTAGCCAAGATTGACAAATGATCCCGAGAACATTGGCAACTTGGCTGCCTTTGATGGAGTAATGATTGGACCAAGTATGGGTCAAGGTTAGGAAAAAAATTCCAACGGTAAAAACAAACATTTCTTTTACAGTCCAATTTTTTTCCAATCGTAGCTCATGCTTAGCCCATGCTTGGTCCGATCATTGGTCCATCAGTGGTAGCCAAGTTACCCATATTTTCGAGATAATTGGGCAGTCTTGGTTACCAGTCATGGACCATAAATGGCTGCCACCTCTTTGAATTGGCCTTAGTTATCATTCCAAGTTTTGGGTGATTTATAATGCAGACAGGAGAGGATAAAGAAAAGTGTGATTGTGAATAGCAAAAAAGATAGAAACTGATGAAAAAGGATTGAAATTCGAAATGACTAGCCACAAATTTAGAAAATTGTCAATCCTTCAAGAATGTCAAATACTTTCGAGCACTCGTATATTTGAAGCAATGAGATTAACAAGGTGCACTTTTTCCAGGACGACTAATTTTGAATGATTAAAAAAATTACTTATTACATTATTTGATTTTTTTTAAATTATCTTTTTCACAATTGTTCAAAATTATGTTCCCACAGTTTGCATATACATATATAAGAAGTACAAATTTAAGTTGTTTTGTTTGCGAAAAAAGGTTTTAATAACTGACAATAAAAGTGCAAAGTTAAAAAAATTTGCAATAAAGTACATATGTTCTTATAGTGTTTCAAAAACGCAGATAAATCTTTCACTGCCTATTTCTCTGTTTTGGATCCGGAGCCTTGTGCACTTTTAAAATGGCAACAATTTCAGTCGCAACTCTGATCTGTAGAAACCTTTCACATCCATTGATCCCTAAAAATAGTTATCAAGTTAAGTAAAATAAATATTAAATTAAGGATGTTCAATAGCTATCTCACCTCAAAATTCAATAATTTTTAAAGTAGTTCATAAAATCGAGAAAAATAGCCACATTGTTAAATATGAAGATCTTTAAAAGAGAAACTTGTGTACGATTTAGAAGAAAATAGTTGAATTTCTAATTAACTAATTAAACAATACCTAGCTGCCTATCAAGCCAACTTATTTCTACTAATTTATTTTTAATAAAATTCATCCAAATAAAATTCTACATAATTTTTTAGCGCACGAAATAAGCCATCAATGATAAAGTTTGAATCAATATTTTGACTTTTTTCCAAAAGCGAAAGAAAATATTTCAAGTAACTGACGTTAAATAAAATGTTAGAGATTTAACCATTTATTTCTATATTTCACTTAGCTTTCTCTTTTAAAATTTTTTATCTCCAACAATATGTCTATTATCCTCGATTTTATAAACTATTTTAAAATTCTGAGGTCAGATAACTCGTGAACATCCTTAAGTAAACACATCGTATCTTACATTTTTCAAAATTGAACCGCTTCAAGTTCAAAATTGTAACATACAAAATTGAGATGTTTTAGCGTTTAAAACTAAAAAATCTACAATCGTCAATACTGTTACTAAAAATACTTAAAACTTTCAAAATTTTTCTAAAGTATTGTTCAAAATATTATAAAATTTCAATTTGAAAGCGGGTGAAATTCGACAGTTTAAAGTGTTCAGGTGGTCAAACTCGAAAAATGTTGCTTAATTTTTGTTATTTGAAAACATTTAAATTAAATGTTCGATTATTCGTTTAATTGTGTTACGCGCCTCCTCTTTCGATCACTTCGCAGATGTTTAAAGGCATATAACAGAAGGAACAAATTTTCAAGAGTATGTTTTTTAGAAGAATAAATGTATCATTGAAACAGTTGCGCAATATTAAATCCATTGTTGAGTCGAAATACGGCTTCTCTTTTAATGAAAAACTTATTGAGAAAGATCATCTGTTGAAAAAACTCTGTTACTCTTTATTTGAGCAAAACTTGCTTGAGATAAACTTTCATCTTCATTTTCTAGTACAATATTTCGAACGCATAGAATCTAGCAAAATTTTCTGAATGAGATGTCCAGCCTTATGTTTCCCTAATGACATCAGTGTTAAGGTGCTTCAAACGACTCGGCGGTCTTTACCTGGCAAATTACGTCTTCACGGAGGAATTCTTTGATGTACTATAGTATTCTTACCACATACTCGAAAGGCACATACGATTTTCTATGCGTAATTTGTAATTTTCCAGGTAAAAACCGCCGAGTCGTTTGAAGCGCCTTGATACCAGGTGCCTATCTCGATGCAAGCTGACAAAATTGATGCGTCCAATCGAATTTTTTGGAGAACTTCCTTAATCCAACGTCTGAAAGTCTGAGTAGTAACTGCCTTGTATGTACTTACTTCAAGGAATAAAAATGTTCACTGTATCTCTCCGCAGATCTTTTATTCTTGATATGTACTTACATGTCTCTACTGCTGAAGCTATTCAAACTGAAGGACCTATATTTCATGTCGGGGCAATATTGAAATATTTTGCGCCCTATTATGACTATAGGTTTTAATTCGTGATGGAATCTTAATTTCTAGCATGTCACTCTTTTTTAGTGCACTTCTGACGTCAATATTTGCTAAGGTCTGTGGAATAAACGAGCTGGTGAGCATCTTGCAGATCGATGTAGTAGCCATAAAGCAATTTCTCTGCATGAGACCTTTAGCCATTCGAATATATTCGAGTTTAAAGTGCTCAGTGTAAACAAACTCGTTAAAATTATTTTAATTTAAAAAACTGGGACCATCTAGTTTTGGAACTAAAAAATTTTTTGAAATAAACTGACCCTGTTCCTCTTAACATGTATACCAATTGCTCCTTTTCTAAGCAATATGTTAATCTGATCAGTGATTTAAATCACTTCCATTTTTGTCTATTTGAATCACTTTTCTTGGGAATGATATTTCGTACCGGCAAATACATTTTAAAAGAATTTCATCTTTAAAAAATCGTTTCCACGTAAATGAAAACTTTTAAAATACCCTCTGTAGTACTCACCGACGGGTTACTTCTTTGATGTGCTGTTCTGATATTTGATATTCAAGTTGTAGATTGGCTTGCGAGAATTCAGGTTCTATTGCCCTGCATTCTGCTTCTTATCCTGAAAATCTGTTTTTCTCTTTGGTTGGTCGTCATTGCTTTGTGATAATTGGTTTTAGAAAAGTAGCCTTTTTGCTCGTAAATTCAATTTGGGGCACTCCATTGTTGTGCAATTTTCAGGTGTTGGGTACTTTTTTGACAACTCTTTTTCCTCTTCTTCTAGAAGGCCCTCTGTGAGGATATCACCTCATCTGATAAAATCAGTACACATTGGTGGTGCAAAAGGTTTCGATGAGCCTAAATATTTTCCTCTTGCGTTCAAGAATTCAGGACTGAGCACTTGCTCTCAATCCCCCTGATCTTGAGACATCTCCGATGTCTTCATTTGTCCGTTTCCTGTTCCATTTCCTCATCTAAGGATTTTTCTTCACTTTTTCCATTGGTGGTTTATCGGAAGAATCGCGCTGATCGAGGGAATTTCCATTTTTCGAAAGTACTGATGAAAATAGTGGTTGAGGAGGAACTTGTTACGAGGAACTTCTGGTTCAGCTGAACTATCTGAACTTGACGACAAAGAGTCACCTATAATATAAGATATAATGTGAAATTTGTCACTCATAAATTGCATCGAAATTATATTTCGTGACATGTATTCTTCACTCTATTTACATTACTCGTAAGTGTTCTTCTATAGTTCATTAATATGAGCGTAGACCACGAAATAATAATTATTTAATCCGTATAACATGTCTCACGTTTGAAAAGCGACTTAATAAGCTGATGCCTTCAGTGACGAAAATTTATATCCGTGTCTTTCATAATAACTAAATAAATATTTGGATAATTAAAACTTTAGTATAATATGTTGGAGAAAAAACTGTTTTCTCTCTAGGAAACCTGTACATTCGGAATTTATAACTTTCGCGACTGTAATTAAAAAATTTTAAAAACTTCCTCTTCAAATTTGTAATCTTTTTGGCTTTAAATTTACCGGCTTGAACGCCGTTCACAAAGAGTATGGTAAAAATATGCCGATTTCTTGGTACCCTATGTCCTACTTTTATGGGCATCAAAATACATACATACGATAATAATCGTACGCCAATTTTTCCCGGACGCAAACATACGTTACCATACTCAGGGTAACGATTATAATATGCATATATGAATAAATCTTCCAGGCTGCATGCATGCGTTGGTGTTGGGTTCATGTACGTTCAGGGTGCTGAGGTATAGATGAAGCGTAGAGTGAGTGAATGTAATTCCAGATAAACAGAAAGTGATGAAAGAAGAAATAAGGTGAAGAGAATTGTCTACAATAAATAAGTGGGGCTCAATATTGTTGAATAAAGGTTGAATTTAGTAAAATAGGAAAGTGAGGTTAGGTTTGGAAATTGACAGTTTGAGAGTAAAAGAGGAATAGTGCAGAGGGTGGGGGATTTCGTAAGGGGGAAAATTAGAGTGAGTGTGAACGAGGAGAGCAAAGTAGAGGTAAAAATGTATGGGAAATTAATTTCAATTGATTCTAATAAGAAAAGGGTTTAATCAGACAGCACGGAGTCACCACCTGTTGGGCTATAGTTTCAAGTGAATGGCGGAGCAGGAAACTAACTTAGCGATAGAGGGAAGCGGGAATTTGAATAGAGAAGAGTTTTTTAGAAGTGAGTCTGGTATAGATTTAATGTCTTTCACATCTCAGCAGAAAAACGAAACCCCAGTGGTAACAACAAAGAGGGTGAGAGGTAGACCGGCGGGAAAGAAACTAGGTTGGGGGAACGTCAAGGGTTCAAGGCTCGGGATGCATAGTGCAGGCGACTTAGAGAAAATATCGGCGCTCAACAAGAGGAAAAGGGAATTGATCGAAAGTCTAGATGAATTTGATAGTCCAAAGCCGGTTGAAAAAAACACCATTATGATGATGAGGTCGCCAGTAAATAACGAAAAGAAGAGCCAAGGAGGGGGTGACGTACAACCAGTAAAAACGATTGGAACGGGAAACAAAACAGGAAATTCAGACGGGGTGAAGAATAATAAAGAGGAGGAAGGGAAGGAAATGAGTAGGATGGTTTTGGAAATCTTAATGAATGAAATTAGAATCCTGAGGGAGGAAATAAAAGAGATAAATGAAGGTCAAAAGCACATGAGCAAGGATTTGAAAATATTCAGAGAAGAGTTGAAAGGGAGGAATGAGAAATGGGAAAAAGAGTTAACAGGGCTGAAGGAAACGACGGAGAAGTTAGGAATGGAAATAAAGAAGCTGAGAGAAGAGAGAGAAATAAATAGGAAAAAAATTGACGCACTAGAGTATAGTAACAAGTGAGAGAAGGAGAAGAAATAAGGGTAAAGAGAGAAATACAGGATGGAAGAGGAAAATGTT
>JAUMHM010087166.1:0-10518 GCA_032362435.1 Melikaiella ostensackeni | reverse complement strand
TGCTTATTAACTTTTGTAACCGTATTCGGCAGAAACCCTCGGTACAGGGACCCTCTATCCGCAACCTGAGGACGCGTCGGGTGGCTTTGTATATACATTAATTGGTCAAATTACCACCGCAGGGTCCTACAGTTTAAGGTGGAATCCAAAACTTATCACCTATCGTGAAATCCTTCACCATAAGCTTCTCGAAATTAATTTCAGAACTCAAATTCAGCTTTATCTATGATAACTTCTAAAGAACATAAACTCTGTAATCATAAATTTGACTAGCAATTTGCAACTAGCGTAATTGAAATTTAAGTGGTAGTTGAGACTTAGGGGATGCTCAGAATCATTGAGTGTGGTCATAAACTTCAAGAGGTATTAGGGGGGGTTCTGGTCTAATTATTGGGTCTGATTGTTCTCGAAGTGTAGGACGTATCTAATATGAGATGAACGACAAACATAATGAACTATTATAATTTTTCGTTCTAAACTCGTTCTAAAAGCAGGCCTAGTCAAAGAACATCGACTCGACCACATATCACAATTTTTCTTTATAGCTTAAAAGCTCAACATAATGAAAATGACTACAACATACTGGAATATTTAATCATAAAGCAAAATGACCACATGCCGACAAAGCCTGCCGACTGAGTCTACTTGAAGAGCTAGGTTCTTTAGAGGTTACGAGCTTTACCGGACAAAATCTGTAGATTCTCCATAAGTTGCCTACCACCTCATGAAAAAATTTGCAGAGAATTTTAAAACAACTTGGTGAGTAAATTTTTTTTCATCCATCTTTTATCTTCCTTAGTGAATTCAAGTACAGTCTAGCACAGTAGCTTGTCTCTCCTATTCTGTAACTTTCAAGTTTTCGAATATTTTTTCATCTATAATATAAGTAATAGACTGTAGAAAATAATAACCATATTCCTATAAAAATTCTTACAGGTATTTAATTTTTGAATTTTGATTAAATAAGTTAAAATATTGTTTAAAATTAATCAGTTAACTAACCTGTCATCCTACAGGCTCAAAGCATACCTCTTAAAATGAGGCAAATATTTTCAACTTACGAAAGAAAATATGATTACTTCGAAACAATAATTATTCTTATAAGACATTGTACTAAACAGATTTTGTTTTAAAGCAGCTGACAAGAATAAACTTTCTTTCATAATTTTTACTGATATTGAATATGACATTGAATACACCTCTTTCTAGACATGTGCAAAAATTCGGATTTATATAACTGACGCTTATCAATAAAAATACCCCCAAAAGTTGCAAATTGTAAGGAAAAGAGATTGTTCAACTTTTTTAACTCTAAATCGATTCATTCCTTTACGATTGAATTCTGATTGATTCACGATTGAGTTGAGATCTAATATGACATTGAATACACCTTTTGCTAGATCTGTGCAAAAATCAGGATTTATATCAATTACCCTTATCAATAAAAATACCCCAAAATTTTGAAAATTTTAAGGAAAAGTGTTCGCTTCATTTTTTAAACGCTAAATTGATTCCCTCTTTCACGATTGAATGTATGTATGTATGTATGTATGACATTGAATGCACAGGGCCCTAGAGTTTTCCATTTTCTGAAATTTGTATTTTACAAATACAAATACATAAGCATTTTTATAAGAAAACTTACTTCAAGAAAATTTCAAATTACGAAAATAAATATTCAAAAAGAATCATATTATATGAAATATCTAATTTGTTCGCGGAAATAGTACAAAAATTAAAAATACACCCATTCAAATTGAAGTAAAAATTAACAAAAAATATTTTTAAAAATATTTCTTTAAAAAAAAACTTTCTTAAACTACTTCTGTACCTGACTGTACAGAAAATTTGGTAGGCCTTCAAATAGAAAGCCAAAGCCATGGTAGGTAAAAAAAAATTACAAGGAGTAACTGATCCTTTACCCTCAGCGCAGGCAAAAAATCGAGACAGTAACCGCACCTCGTTATTGTCTATTAACAAGTGCAGGAACTTTAGAATTTTTCAAGAGATTTGACATAGGTTTATTAAAGCCTTTTTTTAATGAGAAAAAATTATGGAAAATTATTGTAACTTTTCAGGTATCTTGTACACATGTGAAGCAAGGGTTCCCCGAAGTCTCTACTCTCAAACACCAAGTTAAATGTACCAAATTTAGACCTGAAGATGAATAAAAGAAATTGATTAACTGAGTTGTTATTACATTTTTCGAAATTTTTTTTTATGAGGTGGTAGGCAACTTGTAGAAATGCTTCTAGGGACAATTTAGGTTTACTGGTATCTAGAGAAGTATTCATAGCGATTCATAAATGAGGAGAGAATATTTGTGCAAAAAGTCTTTCTTTTCCTTTTTTTTAGATAAACGGTCAAGTACACAAAAAATCAAGAAGAACCTGATTTGTGAAAAATAAGATGCCGAACATCTTTCTATTCAGTTATTTTTCACTGAAAGTAACCGTTTTCATGAAAAACAGGAAAAACTCAAAAAAATATGATTTTAGCCACTATTTTGCATTATTATAAAAAAGCTCAAAGTTCACAGTTGCTAAAATTGTTTTAGTGGTTTAGCATACCACCTAAAAAGCATCTAGAAAAAATTCAGCTTGTTTAAATTTAATTCTATGTTAGGGTCATATTTGTTCCTCGTTGACTGACCTATGAGCAGAATATCATAGCATCACCATCTTTTTGGGGTTTGGTAAATAGAGTTAAACAGCAACCTAGAATTCCTGGAATTCTAAATTATGATAACCTAATATATACATCACCTGAGCAAATTGTCAATATCTTTGTAGAATATTTAGAGAGTGTTTATACAAATGTAAGTAGCCTGACTCATGAGTCAAACCTAAATCGATGGGCGATTCTTCATTGATCTCTGAAAATGATGTATCCGTGGCGATGAGAAAAGTTCCAGTTAAAGACACATTAGGATTAGACTCTGTTCCTTTTTCAATTATTAAAACATTGTCTAATCTTCTTGTCACACCGCTTACAATAATTTTTAACATTGCGCTAAAATCTGAAACTTTTCCGAGTGTTTGGAAAGCTACAAAAATATTTCCTATCCTGAAAGGCGGATGTGCTTTGATGTAAAAAATCACAGATCTATTTCAATTATTAATAACTTTTCTAAAATGCTCGAGTTGTGCATTTATAGAATAATCTGCAATGCGATACATAATAACTTATTTGACTATCAAAATAACTTTTTACCACGCAGGTCAGTTGCTACCAATCTTTTGATATTTACTTAGAATGTTCATGTTCTTCTTGATACTTACGATCACCTGTATATTGACTTGGCAAAAGCATTTGATAGAGTTGATCATAATATATTCATTAGTTAAATTTACGGCATCGCTTTGCCACACTCTTGAAAAAGTTTATTAAGATCCTATGTGTCTGAACGAGAAAATAAAGTCGAATATAATGGGCACTCGTCTCGCAAATTTCGGCCCACATCGGGAGTACCACAATATTTAAATCTTGGCTCGTTATTGTTAAATATATTTTTTGAACGATATCTCCTTAAACTCACTTTGTTACTACTTGATCTATGCTGATGATATAAAGTTATATTATCCTGTTTCTAGCGTCAATTCCTGTGAAATTCTACAGGCTAACCTGAACAAATTAAACAAATGGTGTAATGATCACTTGCTTCCTACTAATCTAGTAAAGTGTAGGATGGTATCATTCACAAAAAGAATGTTACATTAATTTACCAGTACTCAGTTGATGGAGTGAATATAGTAAGGTTTGATACGATTAAAGATCTCGGAGGCTCCTTGGTAGTTGTGTAACATTCAACTCACATATTGACAACATTGTTGTTGCTGATAATAGAACTTTAGGCTCTCTTATCCGTGCGTGCAAACATTTTGAGACAACAGCGCCATTAATATTACTATTTCAATTAATTGTTAGAGCCAAGCTTTAATCTGCATCTGTCATTTGGACACCTAACACAGAAACATATTCTAATCTAGTTAAAGGTTGTCAAAATCGTTTTCTAAAATATCTCGTATGGAAGCAAGAAAAAGTATATCCATGTTGTGGTGCAGATTATGTATCCCTTCAAAATCGTTTTGAGGCATGGTCCTTAAATGACAGGCGTACGTTCTCAGATATGTTATTTTTATTTCAAATTGCTTGCGGTCCATATGACTGTCCGATGTTGCTAGAACTGCTACTATACAGGATGTACAATTTTATCAATGGAATGTTGAAATCAGACGAAAATCGGAATTTAGATATGTTCTTAACTTCCCTTTCCGAATTTGCAAGTGCAAAATTTTTGGTTCATTGATTTCAATATGAATATGTAGTGCATATCTGTCCTAACAATATAAATATAGTAAGACAAGATGAACGAAGTTTATGCAAATGACTGCGTACATGAAAAAAATTTATTGGTCAAGTTTTATACGACTGAAGAAACTAGTCAAAGGACATACGGACTTTATTGTAAATTTTAATTTTTAGTCACGTAAAACGAATTATGTGAGAATCTAATAAACGAATTAGGAACTGATGGTTGAATATCAGTGAATTTTCCTAACTTTCCGGTAATAAATATTTGAACTTCTCGGTAAAATTTCGAATGATAGTATTCTTAAAATGGCAAAAAATTATATAAAAATGTTTTACAATCTCGCAAAGCATGATAGACAAAGAGAGCTTCCTTCAAAACAAACGAAAGATTCGTTTCGAGCTTATCAAGTCTATTGAGTGCTTGTATTTATACATTAAATATGAAAACGCTTATACCATTTATAAATAGTCGTATGTATATACAGGTTTTTAATGTTGGTAAACTTAAATAATACGAGGACTTACTTAAATATGCGAATACGAGGTGAGGAAATCTTGAGAAAAGAAAAGGGTAAAGGGAAGAGTAAGAATGAAATGTACTAGGGAAAAAAAAGCATTAGAGAAGGCGGTCAAGTTGATTTCTTGGAATGTCGCAGGAATTAAGAATAGGGATAGCGATTCTTGAAATTTTGTAGAAAAATTCGATGTGGTTGGTTTTACGGAAACTTGAATCGAGGAAAAAGACTGGAAAAGTATAAAAACTAAATTGCCGAGTAGCTTTAGATGGGAATCCCAAGAGGCTTCTCACGGAAAAGGAAAAAGGGAGGGCAAGTAGATAAATATTGACGGGAGTCAGGACGAATCTAGAAGAAAGGGAAGTATTAAAAAGAGTTACGAGTGGCATTCAGGAAAAGGAAGTCAAAATAGAAGGGAAATGGTACAGAATAGTAACAATATACAATGGAAAAGGTATGAGATAGGTGAAAGAAGACATAGAGAAGTATATTGAGGATAAGGAAGAAGAAATATTAATAAAAAGGGGGAATTTTAATGCAAGAACAGAAAGGAAAGGTAATACGTATTCGGATTGAGTGGAGTGAGTAAGAGTCTAGAAAAATCAGGTAATGAATAGCGTGGGAAAGCTAGAGATGGTAGAAGATAGAAGGTGGTATATACTTAATGGAAATATGAAAGGAAACGAAGAAAAGGAGTTCACATATGTAAGAAGCATTGCGTCAGCAGTCATAGACCAGGTAATCAATAATATAGAGGGTCGGGAGAGTGTAAGAAAAATGAAAATAGAAGCTAGGGTAGAATCAGATCATCATCCAATAGGGGTGTATCTAAAAAGCAAAACAAGGAAAGATTTTGGAAAGAAGAAGGGGGAGTTAATTGAGAAAGAAGTGTGGATAGAGGACACAATGAAAGATTATACAGAAAAAAGGGAAAAGTTAGAGTTTGAGAAGAAAGTCTTAAGTAAAGTATAGAAGGAGTTAAAAGAAAAGGTCAAGAACATTAGAATGACAAATTTGAAGAAAGAATGGAAAAAGATAAAAATTGGTTAAAATTTTGGTGGGACAATAAATGTAAGAAAAAGAAAAGCCAGGTTAAAAAAAGGTATAAGTATTGGGAAAGGGAGAAAGGAAAAGGAAAGATTACGTCACAGCCAGGAAAGAATATAGAAAGTTATGTAAACAGAAAGAGGAAAAAAAGAAAAAGGAATTAGAGGAGGAAATGAGTAGAATTAAAATAGAAGGGGAGGAAAGATTATTAATAAAATGAGGAAGAAAAAAGGGGGAATAGAGGATAACATTAGCATGGGTGAATAGGAGTAATATTTTAAAGAAATGTTTCAAGGCTCGAGTGAAAAGAAAACGGATAATTGGCAGAGAAGTAAATCAGAAGAAGACGAGAAGGTTATGGAGGATGAGGAGATAGAAGCACAGATTTGAAGACTAAAGAAGGGCAAAGCAGGAGGCAGTGACGGGTTAGGTAACAAAACGTGGATTCATAGGAGCGAGTCAACCAAAAGGAAGTTGAAGTAAAGAGTAAAAAGAATATGGAAAGGTGAGGGTTCTCCTAAGGAGTCGGCTGATAGGAGAAAGTTGTGGGAAGTCATGGGGAAAAGAGGAATAAAGATAGGGTTCATAGAGAGAGTGAGGGATATTTTCAAAGAAACGAGAGATAAGATAAAAGTGGGAACTAAATCTTCCAAGGAATTCTGGACGGAGATAGGATTAAGATGAGGATGTCCACTGAGACCGCTACTTTTTGCGATGTTTACAGCGGACATGGAGGAATTTTTCAAGAAACAGAGGGAGGATTGGTGGCAGGAGCGGACAGATTCTGAACCTTGGCATACGCGGACGACGTAGCAGCAGTAGTAGGTAAAGAAGAAGAGGTTTTGGGAAATATAGTCAAAAGATTAGAGAAGTATTCAGAAGAAAAGAAATGTGTCTTTAATGTAGCTAAGTTAAAGGTCTCATTTTTCGGGCAAAAATATATTAGGAAGAAGGGGAGAATAGATTTGTAGTGGAGGAGGGAAAGGATTGATGAAGTCAAAGAGCTTACGTGCCTAGGATTTTTATTTTATGAAAATGGGAATATAAAGGATCACGTCAAGGAAAGAATTAAAAGAGCAGATATAGTAATGAAAAAGGTACGGGGAACTAGTAATGAGTGTTTTAAGGTATGGAGTAGAGGAATGGGGTTGTGTTGCCGCTAATTAATTTGATGCAGCTTATAATTAGAATACTTGACTCGTTTCATTTGAATCATTAATTTTCGTATATTCTTCTAGCGTGTCAGGGTCTCTTCCCGTGTTTAAGGGACTGGTCTGCGAGTAGTCAGTCAGAGTTTGTCGTGCTCATGATCACGGTTACTGATCAAGAATTTCAACCTGTATGTACTGTGGAAAAGCTATAATCAAATAACTGCATAATGTGTTCAATAATAGTAGTTCGTTTCATTTGTGGTTCCAACAACAACAAAAATTAGAATTAGAATATATAACATTGGTCCTTCGGAGCTGGATTTCTCGAATCACAGAACTGTTAGTGAAATTAATCATTAGATTTTGAAAGTGCACAGTGCGCGGTCCTTTGTCGTCATAAGAAAAATGCAGTGTTAATGTGAACCTCTCATTCACAGGAATTACAGATGAGTGATGTGAATATAAGCATGTATTGCAAGATTAGGTAATGAACCTAAAACTCCTAAAATTTTACGTGTTCAAGTGAAAATCTTTACAATTTTGACAATGAACCTTCACATCACGCGTCATTCTTATCGATTTTCTCGATACGATGTCTATAATTAACTCGAACTCTTGATTCTATCCACAACAAAGTCTTATTATGACTTCGAAATCATTACACGAAAAAGAGTACATTGCAAGATTTTCTTCGTATGTGGAAGCCGTAAATTTAACAATGAAATTTTTCCGCATCAGGGTATTAGATTTCAGAATAGATAGACTAAAGTAGTTTGGAAAGATTCATTTTGTAAGAGGTAGAATAAAACTTTACATATGTGTGACGTAAACGCTCATAAGAACATACATAAAAATTACAAACAAGTTTGAGAGAAATAAATAAGGGAAAAAAATTGCGGCACTAGAAAAACAGGTAAAAGAATGGTAAGAAAGAAGAGCAGAAAGTGAGAAGACCAGAAGTAGAGAGGAAAATGGTAAGGAAAGGACCGAAGAGTTAAGATCTAAGGTCGAGTAAATAGAGAGAAAAATCCTTGGAAAAATCGATGGTGCATCTGCAAGAAATGCTTTATGAGCAACATGCTCTTATGCATTCAAGAGAGAAAATGATCGAGAATACGAGGAAGGTCGGCAAGAAAAATATGACACCCGCTATTTCCCAAAAACGTTTGTCTATTCTGGCAAAAACTGGAGCAACAGTCAAAAGCTCAATTGACAGTTAGAAGCCGTGTCTTCAAGAGAACTCAAGAGCTTTGAGGAGTACTTCAAGGATCAGTACTTCAAGTGCCGCTGAAGAAGCATATGTGGAGGCTAGCGATGACTTCATTAATTGGGTTGCTTTTTTTCAACCAGCTGTTACTAATATATCAACACACTCAGATGCAGATAATTCGATTCATCATACATCAGGTTCATCGGCATCCAATCTGCCCAAAATTATTCTACCAAAGTTCTCAGGTTCATTCGTTGATTGATCAAGTTTTAGAGATTTACATTATTCGCTAGTTTATAATAACAAATCAATGCCTGATGTTGAAGAGCTACATTGTCTCGAAGCTTATCTTGAAGGTTAAGCTTTAGAATTGCTAAAATCAATAAAAATTAGAGAAGTTAATTATGCTAAAGCTTGGCAAGTACTTATAGATCTTTATGAAAATAAGCGTATTATTGTATCGGCTTTATTTTATGAGTCATTTGAATTTAAAAGTGCTTCACAAAAATGAAGCGTAGACCTTAAATGAATTTATGATAAAGTTACTTCAGTGATTAATGCTTTGGATAATTTACAATATCCAGTAGAACATTGGGATCACATTCTGGTGCATATTCTTACTAAAAAGTTAGATTTATGAACTCGTAATGATTGGGAGCTTTCACTTGGTTCTCAAAGTGAATATCCTACCTTTGAAGAATTTGAGACTTTTCTTGAAGATAGAATTTTTGCATGGGAAGCTTTTACCGCTAATAATTATAAATCTGAAAGTGAGAATCTTAGGGGTAAAAGTCTTAAATCACATCATACAACAAGTGAGATTGCGAAATGCCTAGTTTCTAAAGAGAATCATTTACTCGAACAGTGTGATACATTTAAAAAACAATCAGTCTAGCAACGTTTTGAGATTGCAATTAAATTTAGATTTTGTTGTCATTGTTTAGAACCAGGATACATTCGGCAAAAATGTCCTAGCAAATACAAATGTCAAAAGTGTAAACAGGAACATTATACGCTATTACATCAAGATCTATCAACACAAAATGTTCTTAGTAGGGGCTGACATTGGCCTATTCTAATCCTTATTCACAGGAGCGCATTGCTCTTACGAGAGCGCTGATGTATATGGCCGAATTATTTTGGGAGCATTACGTGAAGGGCCTAACGAATTGCTTATTGCTCATGAAACTGTTTTTGGATGGATTTTGATTGGTTCTAATACGGACTCATCGATATCATTCACAAACACGCGTACAGTTCATCATTGCCATGATATGCGTGAGATTTCAGAAAATTTGTCGCATTTTTTGGGAACTTGAAGAAATTCCCGTTAAACGTCATTCAACGGAGAGCACACAAAAATGTGAAAACCATTTTCAAAAGACTCACTCACGTAATTTAGAAGGAAGATACATTTTTCACCTTCAATTTAAGGATGGACCTCCTATAGATATAGGATGTTCAGATTTCAGAACTGCTAAACAATTTCATAATTACGAGAATAAACTGTTGGCACAACCTGAATATGAAAGCTTATATTTAGCATTCATGAAAGAATATCTGGATTTAGGTCACATGGAGCCCGTGTTAGAAAATGATTCTGAGAACAAACAATTTGTTTACATTCCTCATCATATAGTAATTAAAGAATCGTCTACAACAACACGTTTAAAAGTTGTATTTAACGCATCGGCTCTCACGAGCAATGGGACCTCCCTGAATTCTCATAAGTTGAGGGGTTATATACCTTTTTCTCTACGGAAATACAGGGTTTTTATTTATTTTCTAAAATCATGTTACCATAGTTTTATTCAAATGCGATAAATAGTTTCAAGAAGTACATCTCTTATTGTGCTTTTGTATAAAATTTTGAGTGAAAATTCAGAAAATTGGGGAAGGTACACTCCTTGCCGCAGAACTCCTTTTTTGTTTGTAATGGCTTACGGTGAGCATGAATTAACGGTAACGGCTCAGCTGAAGAAAAAACTACGTTAGTATATAGTGTGACCTTGTTCGTGAACGAAAGATTTTACAAAAAAAATTTTGTTACAGTTACAGTGATATTTTTTCCAAAAAAGTCGATTTCTTAAGGTTGAAAATTTGAGTTTTCCGCCAAAAAAAAATATGAGGATTTGTCTGAAAAAAAATTCCTCCGTTCACGAAATAGCTATTGTTAGTACAAACAACCCCTCCAAATTTCAAATTGATCGATGTAGTGGTTAGCGAGATATCGTGCTCACCGCGATGGCATTTTTTCAAAAATACGATTCCGAGATAAGTG
>JAUMHM010087165.1:0-10519 GCA_032362435.1 Melikaiella ostensackeni | reverse complement strand
TATACCCAAAGTTTTTATGTGGACGGAAACATTGTGAAGCTACATCCCCTCTCTAAAACATTAACATAGTATGGATAATTCTAATTCAAAGTGAGAACTGCGTAGTAAGTGGTCATAAAAAATTGAGTGGTCGCTTGGAAGAAAGCCCTCTACATATCTCGAGTCAGAACATACTGATTCTTAAGCAGTCGCGATCATTATTCTACTAAATCTCAAAAAGAGATCCAATCTTACGTGAATATTATAAAACAGGTTCGTATCTACAAGTTTATTATTAGAGTAGTAAAATTGGTTTTACATAGTTTACAGTAAGTAACTGCAATAGAAAAGAATTATGCAACTTCCCATTAGAAAAATAGTTTTTACATTAACAAAAATGAATATTTTGCAGGAATCATTCTTCTAATAGTACAGAGGAGATAAAGAATGTATGGAAAGGTAAAAAGGAATTTCTCCCTATTGAGGGCTATAAGAAAATCCCGAATACGTGTTGTTGGTCTGGAATGGATTCTCTGCGGGGAGGGTAATAAGACCGTATCCAGGTGACTGAGATTGCTGAGGCAGGTCCGAGAGAGAAACTTGCGGACTTTTATGATGACGAGGGGTAGAAATGGTTAACTTAAGAGGGTATTATAATTTGACCAAGCTCTTTCCAAGCACTGTTTAAAGTTCATTAAGGAAAGATAACTGAATTTTTTTTTATCAAAATTTTTTCTATATATTGACACTAGTCTAAGGCTAAACGAAAACAGATGAATATAAAATAAAATCGAACAAATAGGGGGCGTTCTGACACCTCAAATAATGTGTCCTGGGAACGCAACCCTCATCTGATTAACATGATTCCGCTGCTTTAGGGCGTCCGAAAAAAAACAAATAGATTTCTAAACTTTACAAGTATGGCTACAGCCGGAACTAGAACTAATTGAAGATATTGAAAATTGGCAAAATATCGCTCATTTGAAATTTTCCTTGCGGATTTCCACGTATTTTTGTGGTTTTTGATTGGTTGAAAAATCAAAAATAATTATTTTTGAATCAATCTAGTTGGGGCTAGAGCCAAAAATCTGATGAAAATATGTTCAAAACTTGAGCCTATTCAGTCCAGTAGTTTTCAAGATATCATGTCAACCACTTCGAAAAACATAGTTTTGAGGAAAACTAATCTGCTGTGCCTGGATCATGCAGAGGTCCTTTTTCTTCTTCGAATAATTGTTGCTGGCCCACTTCTTATTCTCTTCTAGCGACTCCTAGCCTCTTTAGTTGAATCAGCCCTCCGCAGCGTTTGGCTTAGTACACTCCGCTCTGCACAGACCCTGCTCCGTTATGAAGCGCGAAAGCAACGTAGAAGCTATGTCGACAAGATCGGGTATCTTCTTCAAAGTGGATGACAGTCCTATTATGCCTTGGGAATGGCTAATGCAAAGGTGACAGGCAATAGAGTCGGATAAAAGAATCTTGCAGACAATGTTTGATAGTATCAACCTGAATACTACTTCTCTTTTTAAAGAGGGGAGATATATAGGATGAGAAACAACGAGATTGTTGAGGTGAGATAGTATAATAATTTATGATTATTCTTTGATTGTTTACTATCAAATTTACCTAATATTTGGTACTCTTTTTGTTTCTCTGGATCATGAATTACATGACTCCGAAGACTGATTAGAAAGAGTGATCAAGAGATGTGTACTATAGTATTATTATCAATTGTGGATTATTGCAAATTACAAAGTATTATTACGTATAATGGAGGATATATTTTAACTTATCTAGCTATAACTGAAATGATATAATATTGAGTAGTAATTCTTGTAAATATTATTACTTGAATTTAGACTTTGACACACTTTTTTTTGTAAGAAAATACGTATTTTTTATGCATTTTTGTATTTTATTATTTTTGTGCTTTTTCTCATATCTTTGTTAATTTTTTTTTTGTTCTTAGCATCATATCTGATTTCATTTTTCAGTATTCAAGTATATTATCATGCAATCGTAAATCTAGTTTTTTTCTATCTTCTTCCCAACATTGAAATTTGACATCACCAAGTAAAGGTTTGTCCTCGGAACTCATTGGAATTATATGTATTGTTTAATGCGTAATAGGTTTTCGATTTTCTATTTCTTCCCAAGTTTTCCGATTTAAAAAGCTAATATTCCAAATGAAGTTACTGTAAGTAACATCATCACTGTTGAAATTAATGAACTTCCTCTATTTGGAAAATTAAATATTCTAGAATCGGAAGAAGCTTGTTGAATACAGAATGTATTTATGAGATGAATATTCCATCTCTGAGGGCAAATAATGGCATATCTGGCTCTTGTTGGGAATGAAAAAGTATTCTTCTCAGTAAATAAGATTTTTGGATAGAATAACTGTATAACAAAGAACTGATGAAAGAAAGTGAAAGAGTTGACTTTTGTACTGGAATTAAAGAGAACAATATGTTCAAATTTGTATGAGAATAATAAGATGTTATTGCAGGATTAAATTTCAAATCTTGATTCAGCTGTAATATTCCAGTGCTCTTGATATTAATGAAAACATCTGTTTTTTCGGGACAGTATGAATGGGATGATTTAATGGACTGGTCACCTGCTATAAAATAGATTTTGTTATCTGAAGGCAAGGCAAGATAAAAAATTTGAGGTTCCTGGTGGATTGATAAAGTATGTTTCTCAGTGGCGTCAAAAAATATATGTAATGGATGCGCTTTGAACAATTGAAATTTATCTGAAGAAGATACAGTAATAGTTAACATAAGACAAATAGTTTTGAACCATAAAAAGTTCAATTCTTGAAAACGGAAGAATGTTTAAAAAAAGAACTAAAGAGGTTGAGTTCAAAGTCAAGCAAAGAGTCGGCAAAGAGCAGAGGGTACCATGAGTTTGTGACTGTATTGGGTTAGGGCTTCTTTAGGGTTTCGTAAAAGGGAGGTGTAGGAATCAACTGTCTCTTGTAGATCTTTTGCAAGATTTTTAATTGACAAGTTATTGAACTAGGCGTTAAAATCGAGCCAGTCGTTAGCGTCCTCGAATCTTGAGGAGATTCTAGAAAGGTTTGTAATTTCTTGAGAAATAAAATTAGCAATATGGAATAAGTTATCTTCGGGCCAGTAGAGAAAAGTTTCATGTTCTTCTTCTAATTGTTTAAATGGGCTTTTTGTAGAGAAAATGAATTGTTGTTCGACGAAGAACCGTCTATATTGTACGTTCGATTATAAATTGAAGAAGTTTCTTGAAGAAAATGAGTTATTGACTTGAGATCGATTTTGTGTTTGCTCGCATTGCAATTGTCTAATATCTCCATGCATTCTATAATGAGTTTGCTATAGTTATCAACTATATTCTATTCAAAATTATACAATCGAAAAGTATCTAGATAAGACAAAACGTGATATTCTTCAAAAACAATTTGAATATAAATAATGGGCTCAAGAAGGACGCCTAACGACAGCGAAAAAAGAGAATTGATGTACGAGCTGGTCGGATTAGATGGGGTTACTAGGAACAATATCAAGAAGATACCAGATACAAAATTTGAGTTTCGAAGTCATTGTGCTTCTTCGAAGCCTGTGAAAATAAAATAAATATTAGTGCTTAATGAGGTAATTATAATTGAGTGGATTTAGGCCTGGAAGGTCGTTTAAATGAAAGTCGGAGGAGTCGATTAAAACTTTGAGGATTGCGTAATGGGGTTGCAGGCAGAATTCACGTTGTCTCATCAACATTTCGTATGATATTTTAACGACATCTTCTTGCAGAGTGTACTTGTGTGTTATAGTATTTACGAGAATTTTCTCACGAACCCAATTCAGGTGTGGGATCAGTTTGAACTTCTTTATCTTTTGTCTTAATTTCCCCCCTATATGTTTCGACGTCATCTTTTTCACAAATATCGTAGTATTGTATCGATAATTTAAGTAGTCCTAATGCTGCCTCATTTTTAGCTAATGCCGTTGTTTTTCCACTTTGAATTACAAGGTGTTGCAAGGTAGAGGCTTGCACCATAGAGAATGAATGCGCTTGAAAATGACAATCTGGACCGGTTATTATTTGTGGTAATGGTATTCCATACTTGATCGTGAAATTTCTTAGAACTTCTACATGATTTAAGATTCACTTAGAGCTACATCTGGTAATTTTTCTTGGGTTTCTCGAGATGTGGGTAGGTTCTTCATAATAGTGCTTTATTGAAGTTGTCTTCCTGAAGTATGACATTTTAATGAACGCTTATAATATTGATTTTGGGTCTGAAACCCATATTCACAAAATCATTTATGACTTTTTCTAGATGGGTCTCGCTTATAGTAGGGTACACAAGTTATTTATTCGGTAAACAGGACCTTGCATTCCAGCAAAGCTTTTATCTTTTCTCGCAGAGTTTATAAATATGAGCACCTTTATTAAGGCCTGCAGTATCTATAAAAGTATAAGCAAAAGGCTTGTCAGGAGTCACAGCAGGATTGTTTTTGAGATAATTCACAGAGTTGTTTGTGGGAATGTACCGAGAGTTTATGGAAGAGTCATGCACAGAAATATAAAATTTTTGAAGTGAATATGCTAGAGTTTTTTCATAAGTTGGATCGAGGAGGCCTATATATTGAAATTCACATGAATTATTCGACATTCATCTTTATTTCGTATTAATTTTATCGAATTCTCTCGAATTAATAAATTAATAAATTCTTCTAAATGTACTACAATTTTACTGAAATCAATGCAATACTTTGGATCTCGTCCATTTCATTTGAATTTATTTGGAATTCACCATGAACTCTTATTACTTCATCCTGACTTCTTCGGAACCCTTTTGAGTTTCACAAATTCTCTTGAAATCCCTCAAATTTACTAAATATACTTCAATTTTACTGAAATAAATGCAATATTTTGAATTCTATTCATTTCATTTGAATTTATTTAAAATTTAGCATGAATTTTTAAGTATTCATCCTGATTTCTCGTAAATTCTGTGGAATTCCCTTGAGTTTTCTTGACTTCTCCCCGAATTCAATTATGTTTTTTCAAATTTACTGAATTCAATGGATTCTTTTTAGTTTTTTTTCAATTCAACCTGAAATCTCTTCAAATCACTTTCAATTTTTCTTATTTTTTTTTTATTTTTGATAGAAGAACCTTTCTAATTTAATCTTGAAATAGGCAGCTTTAACAAAGTTGTATTTAACATTCGTCGTCATCTTGCACTTTTATTTTTGAAGAAAAGTTCACGATCAGCGGCCTAGAAAACACCCGAGTAAGCACCTTTAGCCTAATCCGTCAACTTTTCTATATTCTCGTCGCCATTTTGGACCCGCTTTATTTATTTTCTCAGAGTTATATCTATATGATGTTTTTTCCATCAAATTTACTTCTGTAATGGTTTCGTAGAAATTTGGTAGTCTAGCGCTCTATTATTAACAAAGTTTTTTAAAAAATTTCCTAATTCATTCTGTTATTTTTGTGGGAAGACTACGCGTATCTCTTATAATCCAGCTAACACAGCGTGAAGACAAGCACTTGTCAAGAAATTGCAGGAAAAAAATTAATAAGATGGTCCTGGTAATGGGATCACAGTAGAACTTTTCTTCTACTCGGAATAATCTTTCATTATTAATTTCGAAAAATATTGCCTTGACACCCCTCATTTTCTTAAGTGTCTAAAAATTTAAGACTCTTTCCACAATAAATTGGGACCTTGACATACTTTCCCTCGACCTACTGCCTTCCTAGAATGTCTGCGAGTTCGCATTCGTCGGTGGAGAGGTCCGAGGGGCCGGGAGAGGGGCGCGCGATCTCAGCAGAGTTACGCAGTTTCCCCTGACTATTTACATCGTTGAAATTCTTGAATGAGTTTCACGGACAAAGTCAGAAATGCCCGAGACTCGAGATAACTGGAGGTTCCAGTGTATAATCTTTTATCATTTCAATCACAAATTCAAACAAATATTCAAAGTCAAGAAAAGTAAGATCTATTTCTAATATCCGATAAGACTTTCTGAGGCTAGCATGGAAATATCACTGACATTCATATGTATTAATTCAAGAAAAAAAATTGAAATAGGGCAAGAAATAACAGCAGACGTTTTTTTATAGAATCATTTGTTTGAATCATATATATTTATATTATACATATACATATATTTCCTTCATTACGAAAAATACAATTTTGTATCCACAGTTGGACTGAAATACTAAATACAGATAATTGACCAATATAGATTAGATTAGATTAGATAGTATATAGACATAACTAATACAGTGAAAAACACAATATATTGAACTTTTTACGTAATTTCAATTCCTTGTATATTTTTCATCTGCTCACGCCTCCGACTCCGCTTCATTATCCGGGTCTCCCTCTATGTTCATGTCGATAAGTGTGCTCTTCGATGATGTGCACTGTACGTCTATTCTCTGGCACAATTTGGCCTACACCAATTCGCTCAGCTTGTCCAGGCTCCAATTTCACGATTGACGATTCTGTTCCTTTTGCTAAAATATGTTTTACAACCTCGTCGCCTTCCTTTCCGCTGCCTGGTCTACCGTCAAATAATCCTTCAAATGTACCATCCTTGCCAAGCCATCCAACTATGGTGCGTGCCTTTATGTTCACTAGAAATGTTATTGGAAGGCGGGCTGGTTCTTCCGCAGTTATTCGAAGATTCTTTATACTATCAGGTGTACCCCTCACTGCGAAGATATCATCCCAGTTGATGCAAACTGAAACATCGAGACAAAGTTGTTCATGTAGACAATCGTGTAGTTCTTTAATATGCATACCATATAAAAGAGGAGTGTCAATAAGATGATCTTGTTTTTACCGTTAAATGCCAACCATAATAATATTTTCTATACAGTTTTGTTTCAGAATAGTTATTTGTGATAAAAGTGCTTAAGGCAAGTATTTACCAGGTATGCACGTGTATCACATACATTTTTTTGCAACACCCGATCGAGAAATTTGCTCGCCAAAGCCTGCTCCAAAGAGGTGACAGGTACGCTTAGCCTGTGACGCTCTCAGACTGATGTGAATGCTGCGCTGCCAGATGGCGCCACCGATTTTACGATTTCATGATTCGCAACCAGCGTGTGAAGCTACTTTACCAAAGTGCGCATGCGCGCTAATTGTAGCTGGTGTGGACAGCAACTACTTCACACAATGTGACGTCACTGTTTTGGTTCGATCCATTTCCAGAATATCAGAGTTGTATGGGGGGGTCTAGCAATTGTAATGAAATTTGGAGAAACCTCATTGCTGGATCACCGAAGTTTATAGTTGAAATGGTTTTCCAAAATTTTCAAAATTCAGGGACTTACATGATTTAAAATTTTGAGACACAACTTTTTTGAAAACTTCATAACTCCCAACCGCTAGGTGAATTTTAATGATTTTTGCAGGTGAAGCGTATAATTTATATGCCTTTCGAATGCAATTAAAAAAATAATCAATATTTTTATTCCATATAATTTTTTGGGATGATTGAAAAATAAAACATTGATGGACACTTTGTAACCTTCGGACATATCAACTTTTTAGTCCGGCCGCGCTGCCCAACTATCCACGCGCAACAACTGGCACAGTGGGGCGAAATCAAAAAACGAAGTTCTAAATAGATTTTAGAACTTATTTTTCAAACGATTTAAGATTTTGTCCTCTAGAAGAAGCTGGAATTAAATTGAAATTGATATGCGCAAGCAATTTTTGCACAGATGTTGTTAAAAATTCTGTAATAATGCAAATATCGAATAAATGTTAAGTCCTTTCTTTTTCTCCTATCATTCTGGAATCAACTTTTCTACACTTCGTACCTCCTATATTTGACGCGCAGGGGTGTGTGGAAAGGAAAAAATATACAATAAGTAATGTTATTTATCACTAACAAACTATAATATCAAATAGTGAATATTATGGATTGTTCGTTTCTAAAGTAGTATTTTAGCGGCAAAATTACTTGCTTTTATCGTCAAGGTGTATTTGATCATGAAAATGTGTCATTCGATATTATTTATTGAGGTTAAATAATAAATTATTTGAAGAAATACAAATTCTTAATGTTATGGGCAAAAAGAAATCATTTTTTCTTAATACTTCGCAATTCACGTTTCCAATGATGTCCATTAATATGCAAATTTATTATTCAATATCATTTGCCAATATTATAAACAAATTATATAAAAGAATTCCCAGTGTTGATTCTTAAAAGCAATATAATTTAGGGAAAATGAGGAAAAAATCGACTTCTCTGTGCCTATAAATGTCCACAACATTCATTTTTCATATATTCGTTTATATTATTTGTTTATATAATTTTTTTATTAAATTAAGAGAGGAAATCATGATAAAGTATCATCTCGTCGATAAAAGCAAGTAATTTGATTGCCATAATATTACTTTGACAACAAAAATCCATTATGTTCACTATTTGACGTTATAATTTGCTCACAACAAATGACATTACTTGTTAAACATGCCTTGCTTCTGCACACCCTTGCGCATCAAATGCAATAAATTTCGAGCGCAGGAAATTTTTTTTTTTAAAGATAGAAAAAAAGGAAATAATAGACACTTGTCCGATATTCGCATTAACACAAAATTTTAGACAACAATTCGAAAATCGCTTGCGAATACCAGTTTTAAATCGAATTCTGAATGTTCTGAAAAGACAAAATATGAAATAGGTTGAGAAATTCGTTCTCAAAATTATTTTCCCCCTGCGCCGGTCGTTGCGTGTGGGTAGAGAAGCCGCGCGGCCGCACTAAAAAATTAATATCTCAGAAAGTTACAGAGTGTTCGTCAAATTTTTTTTTGATTGACGGAGGAAACTATAAGGATTCAAAATATTTATATTTGAAGAAAATCAAAAGTAAGCTCTTGAGCGATAAATTGATCAAAAAATGTTTTTGGGATGTTTTTGAGCCCGTTCTTGAAATTTTTGTTTGTTCTTGAATTGCAACACTAAAGTTTAGACGAAGTTTCATTAAAATCGCTAAAACCCTCTACAACTCTGATGTTCTGACAAGTGGATTGACCCCGTTGTTAGAACAGTCACTCCACACATTATTTAAAGCAACATGAAGTGCAACTTGAGAGTTGAGTGCTGCAAGAAATGAACTAACTATCAGAGTTTCGGAAATAGCTAAAAGTACGCTCATATCGAAAATAAGAGCTAAAGTACGACATAAAGAATCGGACTACCTCATTTTTCTCAAAAATTCGTGATTTGAGCAAAAATGTGTTGGTAATTCAAAATCTTCTATTTTTTTAAGATCTCCAGATTCACTTAAAGATTCTTTACAAAAACTCAATACTTTCGTTGATATATGAAAAATTCTAATTAAAATATGTACGTGAGCGCTACTTTGACCTATTCAGTTCTCGAGCATCAAAATATAAACATTCGAAATCATATGAATATCTAAAATTTATGTGCAATCGAATATTATTCATTTTGCTGTTTACGAATCGTTCATCACATATACATTGAAATTCCAATATAAGTCCGAGTTTGGTTCTTGCTTAAAATGGCCTTGGACATATATCCGTCAGGATCGAATGTCAACAATCAGGGCCGTATGAACCATTTCTATTTGATTTTCGTTCGCAGTAAAAAATATTTATGAAATTTCTTCAAATGTTTTTTCGTTTTGAAGGATAGACGCTGCCTCTTGTTTTTCTGCGATATTTTTGTAACGCATAACGTAAACACTGAAGGTGAATGAAGCGAAGTGCGGACCGTGTGAACTGACGAAACTATGCGTTTGCGTGGCACCGGCCGCTTTGTTAGTGCGGTACTGGACGAGTTTGCTGGCTTTAGAATGGTGCCCTCTGTACCCATTTCTCCCCTGGTCACGGAACGAAATTCTCGGAAAGACATATCGCAGACAGACTTATTAGAGATTTTCAGTGTATTTATATTACGCCTGAACGTTGAACGAACCGGAAAACAGAAAGGATCTAGATGGGCGGTGGAAGAATGTTCCCGTTAGGACCTAGCTAAAAGTTCTAAATAGAACCTGGCTGGAACAACGCTACAGAACCATCCAGGCCTTCTATATTTTTCCTCATCAGCGCCCGATCAGAAATAGAGAAAACTAGCCGAGTCCCTTCCAAATCCCGATCGCAATTTCTACAAGGACAGATTTCAACCCATTATAATAATGCTTTTACCCATGAAAAATTAAATTGAGGAAATTTATCATTACATCTAAAGAACGTGAAACACGATAAAGTGCCTTGAATCGAAATGCTTACTTGAAAGCAACCAAAAAATCTGTTCAAATCTTTCTCTCACAGAGCTTATAGCTTTCGTTTTGAGTGTGGAAAATAGCACAGAAAAATATACAAAAAAATACACAAAAAAGGAAAAGCAATTCTGAGATTGGACAAAAAACGGGCCTTATTGGCACCCCTCCTTTCGTAATTGAAATGATTTAGTCTTACATGAAACATGCTAATGGAATAGGGTTCTGAGGTGAAAAGTCAAAAATCACTATATTGTAAATTTCAAAGATTAAA
>JAUMHM010087164.1:0-10519 GCA_032362435.1 Melikaiella ostensackeni | reverse complement strand
TTTTGGTAAAAATTTTGCCCACGCTACTTAGTAGGCTAATCGCTCTATAATTAGTACAGTCACCTTTATCACACTTTCCGTTGTACAGTGGAACGATGATCTTCTTTCTCCAATCATTTGGAACTTCACCGTTCTCAGCACATATATTAATAGATTCTCTCAGCCACACAAACAAATATCCGCCACGGCTCTTAAGCATTTGTGCGGTGATACCATCCACACCAGCAGCCTTACCATTCTTTAGTTTCTTAATTACCGATATAATGTCGCGGATATCGATTCTTCTTTCGCCCCCTACAATTGGATTGTCTAATGTATCCTCTTCTGTGTCACAGTTGTTATGCTTGATAGCTTGACCTCTATACAATTTCTTGAAAAATTCACTCATGCAGTCTTTCACTTTGTCTATATCCCATACTATTTCACCATTACCATTTTTAATTCCTACTAACTCAGTGCTAGTACTTCTTTTCTTCATGTTTTCAACCCATTCCCAAAACAATTTATTTTCTTCAAAATCATTTTGCATTTCCTTCTATTCTCCCGCTTTGATTTTATGCTTGCTTCCTTTGATTAGTATCTTTGACTAGTATTCCTATTCTGTTTTGATCCCTATAATTATTTTCTAGTCTAGTCCTCTCCTCATTGCTAAGACCTTTTATATACAGCTTTCTTGAGTACGCTTACTTTTTCTCGTTAACAGCCACGCGGATTTCATCATTCCATCTAGCATCAACAGTCTTTCTCCGTACAGCCGTAGTACCGCATACTTCAGATGCACTCTTGAAGATGCTATTCTGTAGTATTACCTATGCACCCCCTACATTTTCATTGCCTAATTCCGTCTTCCAGTCTTCTTTCTAATGTCCTTACTATTTATTCAGTTGTTCACGATGCAATATTTGTACTTCTGGTTTCTGCGAATTCTCTATTTTTACCCGAGTCTGCTTTGACTTGTTATTAATTCTAATTCTCCTCCATCCTTAACATAGGTTCATTTTTGAAACTATGAGATAGTGATCCGTTCCACATTCAGAGTGGAGCATTTTATGTCTGAACCAAGTATTTGTAATAAACAAGCCTTTTTTCCGCATAAGCTGATAGATTTCTGCCCGTTACCGTCCGTTTTTGAGTCTCTGAAATGACCAAGTACCACTGTATTGAAAAATGTTGTTTTAAATCTATTTTATATTTGTTTGTTTACAATGCGATAAAATAAAATCATCTTTGCTATTACGATTGCAATTTTTGCTTTATTTGGTAGCAGCCCTTACTTTGCATTCCCTCTTCGGGGTAATCCGTACTTACCAGTCCTGTAGAAGTCTTTTACTATTCCTCATGAATCAAGAGTATCCGACACGCCACACCACATCGTACCGCAAACCTTTGCGACGCTTTGTACAAGGTCGACAATTTTTAATCTGCCTTTTCCGGAATTAACCCCTCGAGGTTCCACCGGCAAGGATAAATAAAGAGAAGGGAGGAGAAGGGGGAGGATAAAATATTCCTGACGACATGGCGGATGCGATTCACGCGACATTAAAACCCTGTTTATGCATGTACGTCAAACAGAAAAAAAGCAATTGGTATTTTAATACTGTTGGAGAGCTTTAATTCTAAGGATTTGCATATAACAAAAGCTTTCCTATGATAGAATAACCTAGCGATTAACATGTCAAAGTACAAACCAACCTGTGGAGAAAACCTTAATTAGGCTGAAGGTAGAATATCCTTTTTAAAATTCACATTGGTATCATGATTGCAGATTGCAGAAATAAGTACATAAGATTTTAAAAATGTACTGATACAAATACATTAGCATAATATCATCATATACTTTCCAAAAATATGTTTTTATTTGCAATCACCTCAAACAAGTTTTAACTTAAAATTTAAAAGCATGTAAGCCTAAAACTTTTTAAAATATTTGAAACGGTTCCTAATTTGAAGGCATAAAAATAATTGAAAAGAAATTCGAAATTTTAATTTAAAAGACATCACTTATTTAGATTTTCTAGTTTTTAGGATGGATGCGACGATTAATGTCAAACCCTGGAAAGGGTGTACACGTAAGAAATAAATTCTATTCTCTTCTATATTCTGTTCAGATTTCTTCCAAAGCCAAAATCTTCAGTTGAAATTATTCTTCGAATGCTTCATTTAAAATATTTCGTTTGCCCGTCTGGACACATGGAATTGTTCAAGGCTTCTCGTTCGATCATCGAAGTTAAGCGGCGTTTGACTCGGTTATACTTGGATTGGTGCCATCGTTCTACATAGGGTGTATTTTTCAGCTCTCAAGCTCTTTTCACTCTCAAACTAATACTAATGAATTTTATATAATAAAAAAACTTATATCGAAAGAAGTTACATCCCTTTTTCATATATATTTTTTCCAATTAACACATTTTTAACTAATATAAGATTAAAAAATGCAACTTTGGATTCTTTTAACAGTGATATCCAATATTAATTAAAATGGGTTCTCTTTTTTGTTGATGTTGCAATTAGCTTTAGGATCCAGAAATAAAATGCTTGATTTTACAAGTCAAGTTTAAATGTCACATCACGATTTGGTTCCTTTCGAACTTTAATTCGATTTCGAACTTCAATTCTTCTAAACATACTAAATAAGTAATTTGTAGAAATGAGCAAATATTAACTTCTTCAATAAATTACAATAACAAATTACAAGAGAGTGAATTATGCGTAATTGTTATAGACATTTAGAATTATTTTATAAAAATTTTCAAATCAAAAAATATTACACAATTATGAACCCTCCCATCAAGAAAATAATGGCAAAAGAGAAATAAATAGCAAACAAGGGGGTTGGGGTAGTGACAGTGGGTAGGTGGAGGGCATATTTATGAACAGACCGCGTCTGCTTTCGACAGCCATTGAATCTTGTGTATGAAGCGTTATAATTTCATATACCCAAACTACACTCGGTGATTAATAATTATTAATAGGAATTTCGAAATTCTCACAAATGAATTTCACATCACTATATTCTGTAATTCATCGCGAATATCCAATTTTCGCAAAGTGCCATGCACAGATACACAGAACTGTCTGATGTTTTTCATTTTAGAATAATAAAATTTTCATAAGAAAGTTAATTTCATTTTGATCTTGAAGATTTTTTATTTTAATAAGAAAATTAAAAGATTGACCAAACAACATTTGATAATAATTTTCTTTTTCTATACAGGTAATATTTGTACTTAATTAATATATGTTTCATTATTTATAACTGTAGTTTGCCTATAAATTACGACTGATGAGGAAGTCTAAATTGGCTCAGAAACATTTTGGTTCTAGTAGTACAAAAAAGACGGAAAAAAGAAAGAGTGAGAGGATGGTTTTGGTTGATTCTTTCTTTTTCTCCCTCTTTTTTCATTTTGCTGTACATTTATTGTACATTTGTCTCTAATGAGCCAGAAAAGCGGGTAGTCTTGAAGTCTATTTTTGATTTGTGAACTTTTTGGGTATTCTTTTTTAGTACACAAAAAAATTTCATAAGAAAGTAGATTTCATTTGGATTTTCAAGAAATTTTGAAAGAGAGACATCAAGCAAAGGTTTGTTCCAATCAGCATGGTTGCCTATGGATACTATTAAGATTTCTTTTAATTGAGATATTAATGATTAACTCCACTTACGAAAAGATATCTATTTTCATTTAATTATAGTAAACAAATGTAAGTATTTAGCAATTTTTAGAAATGTGTTTTTGTTTTGGATTATTACCTTTTTCTTTTTTGAAAAATGGAATAATCTGAAAAGATTGGTTATAAATCAACCTACAATATTGCATGTGTTAAACCATGGAAGGTAGAATCAATTTTGAATACCTATATATCCATAATAACTTTTTCACATTTACGTCTAGGGGTGTTGATTTATTTCTAAGAGCTATAAAGCGTTCAAATGGGAAAACATACAGCCTATCGAAAACATTACTGAAACGGTAATCCGATATTGGATACTCAAAATCTACTGCAATGTAGCTTTATCCAGGAGTGGATTTCCAAGACAATCAATAGAGAGAACAATAAAATTTCGTGCAGTTTCGATTCGAAAAACTCCGAGAGAAATGAATACTCAGCTTCAGCGGATATTGAAATTAAGCTCAATTAAAAAACATTTTCGCATTTGGTTCTACCATAAATGTCATCAAAATTTGATAAGCTTTGTATTATCTTGTTTCAAATTATGTAACTCGTATACCTACAAACTTCATCTTGAAATCAATTACATTTAATTATTTGGAAAAACTTAGAAATTCTTTGAAATATTTAGTTAGCTTCTAAAACTTAACTCTCGCCCCTGTCCTATT
The DNA here is from genome assembly GCA_032362435.1 of Melikaiella ostensackeni. Taxonomy (NCBI): domain Eukaryota; kingdom Metazoa; phylum Arthropoda; class Insecta; order Hymenoptera; family Cynipidae; genus Melikaiella; species Melikaiella ostensackeni. The sequence goes on along the minus strand of JAUMHM010087164.1, from coordinate 6,179 downwards.
ATACACGCAAGAGTTATTCAGATGCAATACGAAAACAAAATGAAACAAACAGTTGAAAACTATATAAAAGCAATAAAATGAAGGAGAAAAGAATTCAGAGTACAGAGCTTATAAAGTTATTTGGTGCGGAAAAATTGTTCGGAAATAAAATGGGCGAGCACGCATTAAACTATAATAAAAGTAGGAAATTTATTCGTTTCTGATCAACTGGCATGCATGCATTTGCCCATAATTAATATTTTTGAAACTTGACAGTACATTATGACCACTAAAATTTCAAAACAAAAATCCTAATCATTTTCTGGTTTGAAATCCTTTTTTGGGTATATACTAATTTTTCAAATGAAGCCTTCAAAACAGAACAATTAATAATCTGAGCTGTTCAAAAAAGAATCTGAAATTTTTGAATTTGGAAAGATTTAATTTCAAAGCACATAGTTATTTAATTTGAAACATTTTCCATTAAGAATAATTATAATGAATTTTTGAAACACTTTTTAATGCTCAGAGAGTTTAGTTTAATTTTATATTGCCTTGTTTGAAATTATTCGTTAGGTAACCTTTTCAATTGTTCAACTTTTAAAGCTTTCAGTTTGAAATAACATGGTGGAATCTGATATTGTTCAATTTCGGAAGAAGAGTCGTGAAAGATTATACTAAAGTCTCGGCTTTAAAAATTAGAAATTCTTTAAAAGAAAATCATTTACAATTGCATACTTTCGAAACTCAAATTCACTAAAATGGAAATATTTTTGAAGACTTCACATATCATGAATTTCAGTACTAACCATTCACAATAGAAAATTTTGTAATAATTCGAAACATTCTAAATCGATTAATTTGAAACTAAAGGCCTTTAAAATTAAATATTTGTGCTTCCTCATACAGCAAGCTTTGTAATGGTAACAATTTCGAAAATGATTAAATTAGTTTAATTAAACGTTTCTCAATTAAAAAATGTTGAATACAATGCTGCGAGCAATTGTCTGGATGTGTGTGTGTGTGTGTGTGTGTCACACATTTTTGTGAACACGATAACTTGAAGACGGTTGCAGATAAACTGATAAAATTTGCAGGGCTTATTTTCACCACTAATATCTCAAACCTGACCCAAGAATTTCTAAAACTATTCAGTACATTTTTCAAATAATTTTTACAACATTAAAAAAATGGGTTTTTTAATAGTTTTTTATAATTTAATTGACCTCTAATGTTAATACATTCCATTGAATAATAATCATCGTAGCTGATTGAATAATAATAATAGCTTATGAATAATAAGAAAGTTATGGTAGTTTATATTATTGTAAAAATTCGTTTCATGGTAAAATTTTTTTTTCATTCACATAATTCCAACTTGATGCAAGAATATGAAAGATTTATTGACTTGAGACGAATCGAATGACCTACAATGTTGATACATTCCACTGAATATTAAGACAGATGCCCGATTGGACCCATGGTTTGTTTTAAGGCTTTCCGTTTAATCAACGAAGTTAAGCAGCGCTTGGCTCGGTTATATTCGGATGGGGGTCGTCGAACTCAATGAGGTGTTTTTTTATCAGCATTTAAGCTGCCTTCACTCTCAAACTAATATGAAAATTTTTGAAATATTTGAAAAGTCGCTTTTCTAAGATGAAAAAACAGCTATCAGATTAATAAGAAAGTTATGATAATTTAATGAAATTGTAAAAATCAGTTTTATTGTAAAACTTTTTTCATTAACATAACTCAACGTTAATGCAAAAGTAGAAAAGATTTCTTGAATCGAGACGAATCGATTGGCCTATAATGTTGATACATTTTATTCAATAATAAGGAAGTTATGGTCATTCATAATATTTGGAGAATCTGATTTTTACAGTATAACTTTTTTCATCAACACAATTCAAACTTGATGCAAAAGTAGGAAAGATTCCTTGATTCGAGACGAATCGATTGACCGAATTCACAGCTAGTTTAATTTGAAGTGCCCCAGTTTTTAGTGTTAAATTTAAAACAGTCAATATTGTATAATTTGAGGTCTTGAAATTTCGAAAATTTACAAATTCTTCATTCTTAATTCAAGCCAAACAACAGAGCAATTTTAAATTTAGGCCAAGCCAAATTAAAGAGATTCTAAATGAATATTTGAGTTTGAATATTTGAATTTGAAACTAATCGTTTCGGAACAATTTCAATGTAAAATTTTTCCTCTATTGAGGTTTCTGATTAGAAATGAAACTGTAATCATTTTAAATATGTAATGATTAGAAATCTAGAGAGGCTCCAAATTTAACACTTGAAACCTCAAGCTTTTTTACAACTTGTGTTACATACAAATTTACAATTGGGGATTGTAATAGGATTTTTTTTACTAAGCATACAAAGATTCCCGGTCCAAAGATAAATTCACTGTCATTTGCCGGTTTTTTCGGGTCTCAAAAATTTGTCATTCATTGCAATAGTATAAAAAACTCCAATTAAAACGATATTAAAAATCCAATAAATATTTCCAATGATATATTATGAAGAAAATACAGAGGAACGAACAACAAATACTTGAATTGAAATAACAAATGACAAACGTAGAGGGAACAGAGAATAAAGAACGCACTTGGCGAAAAAAAGAATCTGAAAAGCGCGTAATATTTTTTCATTTTATCCGACATGCGCCCAAAAGGTCTTCACGTTTATTTGATGAAAACAAATCATGAATATTTTCTCCTTCTGTGCCTGGACCAAGTGGCTATACTCTGTTTAGGAGCATAATTTTAATAGCGAAAGAGTAGTTTGGAACGTCAAAGAAGAAGGTAAAGGTGAATTTTCAATTAAAATGTATACGTGTTTGAGAAGTTCAAAGGAGGTCCCTCGTTATTTCAAAGAGGCTGTTCGCAAAGATGAAATATCTGATTGGGGTCGCTTTTTAATCGCTCCAACTCTTTAGCTTATTAAAACATTGCAAATACTTCATGCAGATACATAAGAAGTATATTTTCTGCGATTCTTAATTTTTAATCGTCTATGCATAATTTTTACTGTGTAACTTATTTTTATCTTAATTAATGTAAATTCTGTTTTAATTGAAATTTTGAAGCAGCGATGGATACCGCGATTATGCAATCAGGTCGGCATCTAAATTTCTGAAATGACAAATAATTTTCACACCCAATTTATCGTATAAACTCTTGAAAGGAATTCAGCGCCAATTCCCGAATAATAAAACATGATAATGGCCTGGGAAATTCCATTATCCACCTCCATAATATCAAAACAATGTCCGTATAGATAGGTTGATACAAATGTAATCGCGACACATAAATTATCTGGAGCACGAGTGAGATGGTTTTTATATTTTTCTTTATATTCCAAATTTATAATAAAGACTATTACACTGAGTGGCCGTTTTAATCAAGGAAAAAATTTTTCGGTCATTCCCCGGTTTTTTTCCGGTTCGCAAAAAAATTTTCACGGTCATTGAAATCGAAAAATTTGAACTTAAGGCCGGAATTATTTTTATTTAAAGTCATCAAAACTGATCTGCAAGTTAAAGCACTCGAAGTGAAACACTTCAGAGTCTTAAACTTTTAAAATTGAAGCTTAAATAATTTGTTATTCGGAACTTTTTAATATAAAAACACTCAATAATTTACACATATAAAATAGAAGCTTTAAACACTTTTCAATTGAACAATTTAAAATTAAATGCCGTTAATCTGCGAACTTCTTAAAAATGCAACGAGTAAAATTGTAACGATCAAAGTTTAAATTTGGCACTCTGAAATTTCAACTATTTACGGCTTTCTATTTCAAACAATTAAGTTTGAAACACGGTCAAATATTGGTAAATATCACAAAATTGTACTTTTTTAAAATTAATTTTTTAAAAATGGAACGAGTTAAAAATGGAATATTTTAGGCTGAAACAATATTTTAATAAAATTTGAAATATAATAAAAGCGTTTAGTTCCTTTGTTTAATGAATAAGTGTGCAGTGGAAAATTAACCTTATTTTCCAAGCAAAATTTCCAATTTTCTAAGCTAATATTTTCAAAGTATTAAAAATGAACTTCAATGTTTATTTAAACTGCTATTCTTCCCAGGCGGAAAAATTATACATAATGCGAAAATTATGCATAGTTTTTCCGTCTGGGTTTAGTCTATAAATTATCAAAATTTCTATTTATTTATCGCAGGCTTCACAGTCTTTCCTCTGCTCTCCTCTTTTCCACTTTTTCTCTTTTTTCCACTTGATTGCGAACTGAATTAATAGAGCCCAATAAGAAAAATCAACTATTTTTTATTGAAACTTCATTCTTTTTGGTTGAAATGTCTACTATTACATTTCTGGTCAAGAATTTTAATATTTTGTTGCAAATTTAATTAATTTCTTGAAAATTCAACAATTTCTTTCAAAAGTCATCGTTTTTCTGGGAGCGTCCATTAATTACGTAAGGGAACAAAAGAATAAATGTCATATTGTGATCTTTATCAGATTTTGATAGATCCTATTTTCATCTCTCTCATATTTATTCTTTTGTTTCTTGCATAATTAATGAACGCTTCCTCTCTGAAAATTAAATTATTTTGTTGAAAATTCGTCTTTTTCTGTTCAAAATTCAGCTATTTTTGTGGAAAATAAATAGACTGGTTAAAAAATAAGTTTATTGTTGATAATTCTTATTTTCGGGTTGAAAATTCAACTGTTTTGTAGTAGATTCGTCTTTTTCGCTCGAAAATTCAACAATTTGGTTGATGATTTTGTTCTTCTTGACTGAAAAATTTTTCTTGGTTGACAATTCAACTCTTTGGTTGAAAATGCAACAATTTTGGTAGAGAATTCAAATATTTGATTGAAAATGGATTTTGTTTAGTTGAAAATTGAACTATTTGGTTGAAAATTCATGCATTTTGTTAAAAATTCTTATTCTTTGGCTGAAGATTCATTTCTTTGGTTAAAAATTTTTACATTTGGTAGAAAATTCGTTTTTTTGGCTTAAAAATTCAACAATTTCATCGACATTTTTTCCCCATTGACTGCGAAATCTTTTTTAGTAGAAAATTCAACTTTAAATTTTTCGTTGAAAATTCACCTTGTTTGGTTAAAAAGTCCAACTACTTGGTTGGAAGTTGAACTACTTTGCTAAAAATTAATCTATTTGGTTAATGATGCATCATTTCAGTTGAAAATTTCTTTCTCTGGTTGTAAAATTACCTATACTGTTGAAAATTCATTTTTTTTGGTTGAACAATAATGCTATCAACTGAAATATTAACTATTTCATTTTTGGTTGAAAATTGACCTTTTTTAGTTGGAGATTCAACTATTTGGTTGAAAATTCGTCTTTTATGAGAGAAAATTAATCCTCCTGGTTGAAAATTGAACAATTTGGCTAAATATTCATCTATTTTGTAAAAAAATTCAATATTTTCACTTGAACTTCTAGGATTTTAAAGTTTTTTAAATTGCATTTAATATAATCTGCATTAATCTTATTTAAAAGAATTTATTCCATTATTTTCGTGAAAAATCTACTTATTTACCCTGTTTTTACAGCAGAAAGAATGAATTTTTGGTTAAAAATTCGTCTTTCATGAGAAAAAATTTATCCTGCTGGTTGAAAAGTCAACTATTTGGCTAAAAATTCATCTATTTTGTTGAAAATTCAATATTTTTACTTGAACTTCTAGGATTTTAAAGTGTTTTAAATTGCATTGAATATAATCTGCATTAATCTTATTTAAAAGAATTTATTCTCCTATTTTCGTGAAAAATCTACTTATTTCCCCTGTTTTTACAGCTAAAAGAACTTTTTTTAAAATTCTTTTTGCTTCAGGTTTTCAAATTGAATTACTTCAATTTTTGACCTTAAAGATCTGTAAATTTTTCAATTTCCAACAGATTCAGAATCGTCTTGTAAATTCAATTATTGTTTAATTTGTAATAATCGAACTACAACTAAATTTTTAAAATCACTTATTGATTTATATTTACAGTTGATTAATTAAAAACATTAGTTTTCCATTCGCTACCCGCAAGATTATTCCATTGTGATTAAAAAAATATATATGAAGCTTTACTTTTATATGAAGTTCAATTTACAATTCCTATATATGACTGACGATATAAACCGGGATAGCCCCGTGCAATATATTCAATTTGGTACAAATATCCAACTAAAAAAAAAAGTGCCTTCGGC
>JAUMHM010087163.1:0-10520 GCA_032362435.1 Melikaiella ostensackeni | reverse complement strand
GAAACTAGTTTGGGAAAACGTCAGTGCATTGAGCGTCAGGTTACAGAGCGAATGTGATTCAAAGATGATTTCAGGACTGAGCAAAGGAAAAGGAGATTCAAATGCAAGTTCGGAATGGAAATGGGAGGTAAGGTTTTGGGAATTTCTATGAAGGAAAGTAGAGTCCTGAGCGGGGAAGTGAGGAGATAAAGAAGGGCGAAGGACGATGGAGGGCATAGAGAAACATACAGTTGGCGCGAATAATGAGTTAAGAAGAATTAGGAATGAATTGAATATGAGGGATTAAAAATTCGAAGAAGAGATGACAGAACTGCAGGGAAGAACGGAAAAGTTAGAGATGGAAGTGGAGGGATTGAGAGAAGAGAAAAAGATAAACAGGCAAGAAATTGAAGTATTAGAATAGCAGATAAAGGGCCGGAAGAAAGAAGGGTAGAGGAAGACGAGAATAGGATGAAAGAGGAGGAGTAAGAGGAATATTCAAGGGTCAGGGTAATAGATGAAGAGTTGAGAACCAATGTCAAGTTGATACAAAAAAAAACGAAGCTGCACAGTGGGGGGAGGGGATTCGGAGGGTATAGCAAAGAAAGTGAGTGGGGTAGAAAAGGAGATTGAAAGAAGGGAGAGATGGGAAAGAAGGTTCAGCCCTTCTTTCTCTTCTTTCTACATTCAGATATAGTGGAAGGAAATTAAAGAGGTAAGGTACTGCAGTTCTAGAAAAAAGATTAGAGGTAAGAGCAAAAGTTAACAAAGTGAGAAAACAGTGGAAAACACAAAAGGAGTAATAGTAGAAAGTGAAGTAGAAAAAGGGTAATGCAGTAAGGGTTAGATACCAGAAAATCTGCATACATGGGGAATGATATTGCTGGAATAAATACAATGAAAGGTTGGAGAAAAAAGATCGAACTTTTTTGATGTAAGGAATACAAGGAGAAAGGAAAGGACTAAAGGAAAGTGTAAGAGGAATAAAAGGAACAGAAAAACAATGCAAGCTATAGAGAAAGCTGTTAACATGATTTTTTGTTTGTGTCAGGACTCAAGAATAAGAATATCAAATTATTTACTTCCATATAAAAATTCTTTGTTGTAAGGTTTACGGAAACTTGGATCGAGGAAAAAGACATGGCAAGTATAAGAAGTAAATTGTCACGTAACTCTAGATGAGTGCTACAAGAGACTACTGTGGATAAGGAAGAAGGTGGAACAAATGGGAAATCATGGCTGGGATTACAACAAATTGACAAAAAGAATAAAGGTTAAAATGGGTGATAACCATGGGACAGAAAAGGAGGGCTAAAATAAAAGGAAAATAGCTCATAACAGAGAAAATATACAACGAAAAAGGAACGGAAGAGATAAGAAAAGACAGAGAGAAGTTCATCAAGGAGGATGAAGAAAAAAATATTATTAGAAGGGGGGGGATTTTAATGCAAGAATACAAAGGAAAGGAAATACTTACCTAGATGAAGTAGAAGGGGTGAGGCACTCGAAAAATGTGATAGTGAATAAGGAAAGTAGGCAACTATTCTCGAAATTGGTAGAGATTGGAGAGAAAAGGAGTTAGTATATATACTCAATGGTAAAAAGAAAGAAGACGAAGAAGTGGTGTCCACGTATGTAAGAAGCAATTCGTCTGCAGCTATAGATCTCGAAATCACTAATGTAGAGGTCTGAAGGAGTGTGAATAAAATGAAATTAGAAGCCGGAGTAGAATCAGATTACCACCCAATAAGGGTGTACCTAGAAAGTAGCATGACGAAAGATTAAAGACAGAGGAAACAAAGACAAATTATGTAGAAAAAACGATAAGGCTGAGGTTTGAGAAGGTATGGGAGGTACTTGGAAAGTATGGAAGGAGTTTAGAGTAAAACATAAAAGCGCCACAGTCACAGAGAAAGTTAGGATTAGAATAGAAAAAGGTAAAAACTGGACAAAATTTTGGTGGAAAAAAGGATGTAAGAAAAAAAGGATGTTGAAAAAGAGTATAAGGACTGGAGGAGAAGAAATGAAGGAAAGGAAAGTGTACGTCGCGTCGTAGCCAGGAAAAAGTATAGAGATTCATGTAAGCAAGAAGAAGAAAACAACAAGGAATTAGAATAAAATAAGGAAGAAAAAAGGGGGATGAGGAGATAGGATTAGCTTTGGTGAATGAAGGGCGTATTTTGAAGAAAATTTTCATGGCTCGAGTGAAAGGAAATCGGATAATTGTCAGAGAAGCAAAATAAAAGAAGACGAGAAGGAGTGAGGGCATGAGGTGATAGAAGTTTAGATTGAAAGACTGAGTAAAGGCTATACAAGACACAGTGATAGGTTAGGTAATACGGTCTTTTACAGTGACGGGGGAACAAGGAGGTTGAGAGAAGTAGTGGAAAGAGAATGAAATGATGAGCGTTCCCCAGAGGAATGGAAGGAGTATTCGATAACGTCAATACATAAGAAAGGCGAAAAAGAAAAGTAGAAAATTATAGAGGAATAACTCGATTAGATAGAGCGTACACAATATATGTAATGGTGTTAATGGCGATGTCAAGGAAAGAGGTAGAGAGAGCGGAAGCACGATGGGAACCATTTATAATTTACAACATGTACCATTGATGTACCATTGAATGATATATGAAACGTAGAACTAAACTGTCGCAGATCAAGAATTTTATATGCTAAGGGTAAATAAGGAATGCAACACAATATCACCCCGATATCGGTTGCTGATCAATCTCTCTAGCAAGCAGCCCAAGTAAAAAGCTTCACAGAGACATGACACACAAACACTCGACCTGACTGATGAAACCATAGGAAGATTCATACTCTTCACCCCAACCACATCTATTAAAAAAAGCTTTTCACGAGGGCCCATGAGTATCCAAAATCTTTCTTTCTGTCGTCACTCTTCTTCTTATAAACAATTGTCCTCCAAACATCCCTATCCAATGATACATCTTTTGCCTCTTTTACATCCATACATCTTCTCATGCAAGGTCTTGTGTTTTCATGACACTTCAAATCTCTTCTCTTTAGAGTCTCATTCGCACACTCCAACCATTCTTGCTTCGGTCTACCTCTGGGTACGCTACCATTCACCTTACCTACTGAGTTCAGTTGCTTCGTGAAACGTCCTCCATTCATTTTCTCAACATGACCACACCATCTTGGCATATTTCTTTCACTTTTTTCAATCAATGTCTCTTCTACACCACATTCTTTGAGGACACACTCATTCTTAACTTTATCCATTAGCGTTTTACTGCATATATTCCGCAGGAATCGCATGGCAACCGCGTTCACTTTACTATAATTAGTACAGTTACCTTCTTCACCTTTTCCCTTGTAGAGTGCAACGACAATCGCTTTTCTGCGATCATTTGGAACTTTGCTATTCTCAGCACACAAATTCATGAATTCGCTCAGTCGCCATTCAGCGGTAATACCATCCACATCAGCAGCCTTACCATCCTCCCTCCCCCCACACATACACGCGCGCAAGAAAAATTGGTCAAACAACTAGCGCATGTCCTCCTGGGAGCGACTGCAATCCATAAAAATGACACCGGCTCCCATTAGAACCGCGGTAAGTCACACCCATCGCCACGCCTCACAACCGTAAGATGGGTCAACACATGGTTCGGCAGAATCACGATGAAAGGTCGGCGACACCCTGGTGAGTCTGAAAGGCACGGACCGACCCAAGAATGACAGTTTTTTGCATCCATCTCGCAAGGGCCTTGGCATTTTTCTGGCACGCGGGTATGGCTTTGAGGTTACGAACCAGTGATGGCTTCGCACTTCCGAGAGCACCGATGACAAGGACAATAATTTTAGCTGAGTATTTTCTGTACACTTCCCGTAGCTCCCGTATAAGGTCTCGATACATCACACCCTTTTCCTTCTCCTTGATTGTAATATTGGCGTTGGCTGCAGCCGAGAGTCCGATCACGAAAATCGTTCGTTTCTTTTTGTCAAGGAGTACGATGCCGGACCTGGATTGAACAACTCTTAGCCTGATGTCGTAGTTCCAGTCAATTTTGCACAACTCGTTCTCGACAATTAACTCTATCTCTCTCGGAGCGCTCGGTAGGGTAGGAATAAGGTAATAAAGCACTCTGACGACCGCAATGCGCCTGTGGAAATACCTCGTTCCCGCGTGAGTCGGACACCCGGATATTATGTGCCGTAGGTGCTCAGAATGTGCATGACACGCTCTGCGCCTATCGTTGGGAACTTCTTCACGTAAGGTGCGGCTACGGTATACCAAGGTGGAAATGACACCGTCCTGACACGCGAAAATAAAACCCTTTGTGCCTGAATTTAGTCGGGTGATTTAAGGGAATCAAGAGTTATCTCCTCCGACAAGGACTGATCTTATACATTTCTCTGAAAGCTTCCGTGCATTTTCTTGTCGTGGATCTGTTCGAGAAAGTTGTTCACCCGTGCCTTCTTTCCTCGGGTTCCCTAGAAATAAGGCATCTGGATGAAGTAATGCACTTTCCTCTCTTCTGATGTTGAAATCCAGGCCAAGGGTCTTGGCCGCCTGCTCCGCGGCTTTGTAGAGGAACGCTTCTTTGCCAATCATCTCGTGGTTCTTGACCATTGTCAGGAGAGGATCCCTCCCATTTGCCACGTTGTGAGCTGTATCCAAGATAATTCGGTTATAAAGACACTGGATATTTGAAAGTCCGCGTCCGCTTTTACGGTGTGGGATGTATAAGTACAGAACGGACGAGTTGATACATACAAGCTCTTCGGCATATGCATGATCTTACGTGTGGCGTTATCGAGGGCCGTGAGCTCGTGCTTCGTTTGTGGAACCACCACAAATGAATAGAGGAGAACCGAGACAGCAAGCATGTTAGTTGCAGATATCTTGTTCAAAGCCAACAGATTCTAAGACTAAATCTGTCGGACAGCCTCCTTCACTGATGTTATATCCTCAATGCGGCTCTGTGATAGGTAGGTCTCTCCACCGCAGATGTGTCTAATAGCGCTCCTGTCCACGAATTTAGGGTCATCGCTAACGCTAGCAAGTTTTACTCGTTTCAAATGAATCTTGGCACACTTGTCCAATTCAAGCTTCATACCATTTTCTCGTGTGTAAACCTCGACGATCTTTAGAGCATCCTTGAGATGCTCTGTCTCAAAAGCATAGATCTTCAAGTCATCCATATGAAGTATATGAGTGACCTGATGCTCGCGATTATTAGGTCCGCCGCACAGGTACCCACGAGAATTGCGTAGTGCAAGAGATAGTGGCCAAAGTGTGATGCAAAAGAGAAGAGGGCTCATGGTATATATATACACACACACACACACACACACACACAACACATTACACACACATATTTTTTATCATACAGAATTCCGATTTCAAATACATCTATTATTCTCCTTTTTGCGATATAAAACGGGATTGCCTAACGTATCGTTTTCTGTGTCACGGTTGTTATGCTGCATGGCTTGATCTGTATACAGTTTCTCGAAGAATCACTTACGCAGTCTTTCACTTCTAAACCCATTTCTGAAATAATTTCTTATTTTCTTCGAAATCATATTGCATTTTTTTATCTTATTTCGCTTTGATTTTATCATTACTATCTTTCACCAATATCTTTGCTATTCTATTTCCATCCCTATAAACATATTCCAGTCTGCTCCTCTTCTCATTGCTAAGGGCTTTAATATTCAGCTTTCTCGAGTTAATTTACCCTTTCTTCTTAAGAACCATGCGTATTTCTTCAGTCCACCCAGCATTTTTAATCCTTTTTTCTACAACCTCAGTACCGCACACTTCAGGTGCACTCTTAAAGATGTTATCGCATGGAATTATCCATGCACCCGGTACATTTTTATTGCCAAATTCCGTTCTCCAGTCTTCTATATGATGACCTGAATATCTATTCACCTTCTCACGATATACTATTTATACTTCTGGTTTCTGCAAATTTTCTGCTTTAACTTGCGTCTGCTTTCGCTTATTATTAATTCTTCTGTTCAGCCATCCTGGACCTAGGTTCATTTTTGAAACTATGAGTTAGTCAGCCGTTCCACGTTCAGAATCTGTCATAAACCTTGTATCTTTTACCTACCCTCTCAGTCTCTCAGCAAGCCCCACCAAGTATACAAGTGGATCAATTTATGCCTGAATCAACTTTTGGTAATAAAAAAGACTGTCTCTAAGCCTAAGCTAATAAATTTCTCTCTTTTTCTGTTCGCTTTTTGATATCTGGAATAACCAGGTACCTTGTCAGTACCTTCGCCTTGCACAACAATCCAGCTATACTTATTTAGTCAAATAGGTACCAACTATGTTCATAGACTTTGCATCTGTCAAATTAGTATATATTGCTTCGAGTGCGAATGAAGCCAATTAGTTCCATTCTCTAAGAGACGCTCGAGTGAAAAAAGGTCTCATCAAGGCCATATTGGTTACTATAGCAAAAACTTTTCTTACAAATGTTTGAAAGCCCTAATACGAACAAAAGTATTAGAAAAGTTCCATTTTATTTTTTCCAAAAGTTTCACAACTGCTGATGGAATTTATATCACAGAAAAGTACTGCTGAAATAGGACTAAAGTACCAAGAAGGTTCAAAACATGTCCCGTCTTACTAGGACTTTTTAGGAAGAATGTACTGGGAAAGTCTCACTTAGTTTTTTTTTGTTGAAAATTTTACGAATTCTAAATCATTTTTGTGACAAGTGCGAGAAATGTTCCATTTTGTTCATTTTTTCACATTATTCACAAGAGCTGATGGGATTTTGTGTTCAAAATACATCCTTTTTCAGCAGAACTTTTTTTAGGACAGAAGTACCGATAAAGCCTCAATAATTTCTTGTTCTGAGTATTTTACAAATTAATAATTTTTGGGATGAAAGCACAAACAGTGTTTGTTCCTATCTTTCTTCTGAATTCTCACAATCACGTAAGATACATGGTGGTTTCGGTTTTAGCCATCAACAATTCCAAAAGAAATCGAAAATTCCAATTTTTAGACAAACAACGCGAGATTTCGCTAAAATGACAAAAGGTTCCTGTTCCCACATGCGAGGTGTGGCTAATCAATAACCAGGCTGATTATTTTGCCGCCTACTTGGGGCCTCGGCAACAAGCAGAGTCCGATATTGATACGCGTTTACACCCCCCTCCCCTTTCCACCATATTTTAAGTTTGTACGATTCTCAGTACGACCTTAACGTTTGTTTAAAGTTGAACGTCTACCTGAGCTCCAACGGAATTATTTTGAGGGTGGAAGCAGAACAGCGCGTCAACGTCATCTTTCTCGCGAACATCGCATAAGTAAGTATAATTATTCGAACGCATCGATGCCTGAGCATTTAAGCAATTGCTGACTTATCAAACATCGTTAAAAACTGTTAGACAAATTTTAAATAACAATTGACGCATGAAAATAGTTTGTGCTAAAATGGTGCCAATATTGCTCATTCCTGAGCAGCAGAAAACTCAAAGCAACGTTTCTGCTTACAATCTGGTGAAAATCGAAAATGATCCAAAGTTTCTGGAAAATGTAATAGCTTATGGCGAATCATGGCTACCGTAACGTGATGCATACCCACGATGCAGATAGTTCCGTGAAAAACACGAACGTGGACCCTAAGCGTTCTAAACAGATTCGTACCTCCATGAAATCCGACGAACGCTTTTCCGTTTACGATACGTACAGGTACATCACAAGCAATGTGTTTTACGCGTGACGAATGCCGATCGTTGACAATGCACTCCTTATTCGAACTCTTCTTGCAATAAAGTGAATTATTCTGGTACACTTCGCCATTGAATGGAAGGCGTTGATATTTTTCCTTTTTTTTATTTTTTTCAGTTTAGAGTCGAAAGGGAAAAAAATGCATTTACGGTTGTTCAATTTCAATGTTGAAAAATTCGATCCAACATAGAAATGTGCTTGAGACCACGTAGAAGAAAATAGTATCTATAACATACCTACTTGAATTTTTAGTCACGTTCGTCCGAAGTTCTGATATAAGTTCTAAATTTAAGCATGTATTTTCGAAAAAAAAGTCGTAAAAATTAATGGAAATTTCGAAATCTCTTCAGATTCAACACTTTAATTGTTTTTGGAATCACCTTCTTGACGGTAATTTCACTTAAAATCATTATAGATACTAATTGCTAATTGCGAATACTAACTGTGCATACTGATCATCATTCTCTACATAATGGTGACAAAAATTTAACATGAAATTTAAGTCATTTAAGTTGAACTTCAGTCCATATCCGTGACCGAAATCCCTTATACAATATCAATTTTTTAAATTACAAAAATTGAAAATTAATTGAGAAAATTTAGAATATTATTGATTCTAGGTCAATGAGATTCTAAAGTTTCTAACGCAAGGCTGTTTCGCATTGCCTTACTAATTGCCTTACTTATTTTTGTTTAATGTTTTCCTCTTAAAATGTTTCGTGTTTTCAAATGATACTTCACATATTGGGAGATCTTGATATTGTTTTTATTTGAGGCGAACCTTGATAGATTGAACGATATGTGTACGCAAATACTATATAAGGCAATTTCATCAACGACTATTATCATTTCCTTTGTGTTCAGTTTCTTTTCAAACCTCGTTAATTCACGAGTTTTTTCCTGAAAAAAATTTTGTTTGGAGAAAGTTTGTCTCTAGGTACAGTTTTCAGGATGATGGGAAAAGTGGCATTCGCTTTCTTATGAAAATGCTTGCAACTGTTAGAAATATGAAAATTTTTTTCGGAAAGTCATGAATATGAATGATTTTTTAGTGATTTCGGTCAATAATAAATTAGCGTCAACATGCACAAATATTGAAGGGGTCATTTTTAACATGAATACAAACAAGGTAAAATAGATTGAATGTGTAAATAATTCTAATGTTTCCGTAATGAAGCAATGACTTGTAGAAAACGTTATGTTAGTGAGGAGACTAGCCTATTTTCAAGTTTCACAATCTCACCTTCTTATTTTTTCAATGAAGTTAAGAATGTCAAACAATCGCATTCTCTGATTGAACTTTCATATCTTTAACAAAACCCCCGTCTTAGAAAGCGACCAACGCGATTTGTAAAATTACACGAAAACAAAATTAATGGAATCAATAAATTGAATTATACCTTGATAAATCAAATTTTTACTCCCCATATTGAAAACTTCCATCCTGAAATTTTTATTATTATTACACCATTAGGCCAAATCCCTTTCGGAATAAGCGTAACTCTTTATTGAAATTGATTTAATAAATTCATTTAATTTACATATTTCATAATAAAAAAAATCTAATATCGTTATTTTTGTAAGGAAGATGTTCTTCGTAGTTGGCATTAGGGTCTAGAATTTCTTCTTATATTTTATTTTATATGTACATTTTTTTCCCGAGGTGTCTTGAGGGTTTAACTTTTTTTTTGTAATACGAAGCTTTGAAATTTTCGAGAAAAGATCGACTGGTTCGTAAATCCCAAAATCCTACGTTTGTAAAACGGAACAGCACCTCTCGTTTTACCAATCAGTACGTGCTTACAAAAATTCTCCCGCATGCCACCCTTACCCATACTTTGAAACCGGTTGACAAATTCTCGAAAATTAAATTCCTGAAGTGAAGAAGAAATCATGATTCTTGGACCACAGAATGATGGAATAAAATTTGCTAGAGGCCCAATTTTATTTCGTATTGATTTCGACCCTGTATCTAAATAGCTTGTCTTACTTTTACACTAAATTGGAGCTTTTAAACGCTTTCCATTCAGCTGTAAGAAATACAAATTCCATTCAACGTCATTTCTTGAGTAAATCTATTCTTTGTTCATCTTATTAAGCCAAACCTTAATGGATAACGAGTTTTTTCCTGAGAAAAAATTTTGATTGGGAAAAGATTGTCTCAAGGTACAGTTTTCAGGATGACGGAAAAAGTGGCATTCGCTTTCTTATTAAGTAAGTAATCATATATACAAAAAAACGTACTTGATGTGCAGAGATATTATCCAAGATTTAAAATTTACATTTTTTTGGAAAATGCCAGAAATTTGTGGAAAATGTTGGTAATTTAGGGAAATCCATGAGAATTCATGCGAAGTTTCGGAAAGGCATTGAAATTTTAGAGAGTGGATGCTAATGTTTGAAACTTTTAGAAACTTATGGGAACTTTCCAATATGAATAAAAATGTTTTGGAATACGTGAAACTTTTTGAAATTCATTGAAAATCATGAAAATGCTTACGACTTTTGTCAATATGGGAATTTTTTCAGAAAATAATGGCAATTAATGGAAGTTTCGAAGCTTGTCAAGTTTCATTCAGCGTTAAAAATTCTTGTCGCATTTATGTATTAAAGAATAGTTTTTCTCTATCTTAAAGATCAAACTGCGGGAGGCTGGAACTCTCCTCAGTATACAACATAAGTCATAAAATAATCATAGCTTCTTTGGTTCTGGCTTTGTTTTTATCGTTTCCTTTGAATGACAGAAGTTGTGATGGAGCTGATGTTATAAATGGATACACCACTTTACGACAGTTGAACTGCTTAGTTTGGA
>JAUMHM010087162.1:0-10520 GCA_032362435.1 Melikaiella ostensackeni | reverse complement strand
AATTGCAATATATAACTCTGTGCTTGCACCCACAGTGTTGTATGGTAGCGAGACCTGGACGTTTCAAGAAAATGATACGAGCAAAGTGAACGCGGTTGGAATGAAGTTTCTGCGGAATACGTGCGGTAAAACGCTAATAAACAAAGTCAGTAATGAGTGGGTTCTCGAAGAATTTGGTGTAGAAGAAACGTTGTTTGACAAGATTGAAAGAAATTTGCTAAGATGGTTTAGTCATGTTGAGAGAATAAGTGAAGAACGTTCAACGAATCAAGTGTATTTAGGTAAAGTGAGTGGTAGCGCACCCAGAGGTAGACCGAAGAAAGAATAGTTGGAATGTGTGAATAAAACCATGAAGAGAAGGAATATTTGAAGTCGTAGAAATACAAGAACGTGCTTGAAACGATGCATGGATGTAACGGAAACAAAAGAGGTATGTATTGTGTACATTCGTGCAACCAAAATTAGAATCGCTGGCACCGACATTATCCAAAATCAACTTTATATGGGCTCAATCTGTTCACCTAGATTCGTGCAAATTTTTTCAACTAACTTAAAGACATAAAACCCACCTCCTGTGAGGCAAAAACCCTGGCCTTCTCACTGAAATATTTCGTCAGCCCCGATATTATCCGAAATCAACGTTAAATGCGCTCAATCTTTGCGTCTTAATTTTTTCAAATTTGTCCAACCAACTTCAACCTACACAAACCACTCCCAGCCATTTTAACGAAAGAAATGCAACCTGTCGTCACTCAAAATGGCCAAGATATTTTAGAATAAAAAATAGTCATACAAGTCACCTTAAAAAAACACTAGGTTTGATCCCCAATCTCATAATAATATTCTACAACCGCCAAAAACCACTCCTGCCACTTTGAAGAAAAACATCGAAAGTGTCTTTATGTAAAACGCCATGAAATTTTTAAATAGAGAAATAGTGACACATAGTCACCTTCAGAAAACTCCAAGTTATATTCCCAACCCGACAATAATATATTAAAAAGTCCAAGAACCTCCCCTGTCACTTTTAACGAAACAAATCCAAAGTGTCTTTATGTAAAACAGACACGAAATTTTTAAATCGAAACTAGTCACACAAGCCGCCTCTATAAAACTTCAAGTTATATACCCAACCCAACAATAATATATCAAAAATCCTCAAAAATCACCCATATCACTTTAAACAAAACAATTCTAAAGTGACTGCATGTCAATCAGTCATTTAATTTTCTGATCAAAAATAGTCACACAAGTTACCTTCACAAAACTCGAAGTTATTTTTCCAGCCCCATAATAATATTCAAGAAGCCTTAAAGACAACCCTTATCACTTCTAACGAAATAATTCCAAGGTACCTGCACGTAAATCAGCCACAATATTTGTAAATCGAAAATAGTCACACAAGTCACCATTAGACAACTCCTAGTTATATTTTCAACACCTCAATAATATCCAGCAATATTTAAAATCCACTCCAATAACTTCTAACAAAACTATTCTAAAGCGTCTGCATGTAAAATAGCCATAAAATTGTTAAATTGAAAATAATCACACAAGTCACCTTCACAAAACGGAAAAAGTCCAATGTGCCATCACTCAAAACACCTAAGGTACTGTTGAGATTGAGAATCATCACAGCAGTTTCCTGCATGAAACTCCAAGTTATATCCTTAACCCGAGACTGATATTCGAAAAGCCACAAAAATCACCCCTAGACCATTTAACAAAACATCTTACCTAGCTTCTCTCAAAACCACCAAAACATTTTTTATTAAAAAATTGTTCAAAGAGTAATCTGTGAAAAACTCTACAATATACTTCAAACATTAGGGTAGTTTTTGAACGATTTATATATGTATTTTGAAAAATGTATCTAGCCTTTGTTGAAAGGAGTAAAATTCAATTATGTATATTTTTACAAGAAATATGTATTCATTTAAAAACCAAACCTGTAGAAGGGGGAGATATTATATTAGTAGAGTATTCGGCGAGAATTTGATTCAATTTCCTGTTTGACGTAATAACATAGTCATCAATTTTTTAAGAAGTCAGAAAACAACATACTTTTTTATATTTAGGTCTGTCCAAGATTTTAAATTTTCATTTAACTACTCAACAATCATTAGAAAGATGTTTTCTGTAAAAAAACGTTGAGCTCAACAATTTTTATGTTGAAAATGGTTAAGGCTCACCGTGTTCGGCTATTTTGCGTGCTTACACTTTGGATTTGTTTTAGTTTTAGAACATTATCGTGGGACTGCGAATATAACTTGGTGTTTTCCAAAGGTGACTTATGTGATTGTTTTCAATTTAAGAATTTTATAGCTGTTTTACATGGGGACACTTTGAATTTATTTGGTTGAAAGTACTAGGGATGATTTTTTGGGAGTTGCTGAGTATTATTTTGAGGCTGGAAATATAACTTGGAATTTTGTGAAGCTGACTTGTGTGATTATTTTTAATTTACGGCTGTTTTACATGGAGACACTTTGGATTTGTTTAGTCAAAAGTGCTGGGGGTGGTTTTGAGGGGCTGCTGAATATTGATGTTGGGTTCAGAATATAACTAGCAGTTTCGTAAATGTGACATGTGTGACTATCTTCAATTTAAAAATTGTATACGATATGTTGGGAATGTATCTTGGTGTTTTTTGAAAGTGACTTGTGTGACTATTTCTTATTTTTAAATATCTTCGCCTTTTTTCTTGACGGCACGTTGCATTTGTTTTGTTAAAATTCCTGGCGGTGGTTTCTAATTGTTGAAGCTGGTTGTGCAAATTTGAAAAAATCAAGGCAAGGAGATTGCGTACATTTGAAGTTAATTTTGGGTAATGTTGGGGCTGGCGATATATTTCGTTGGCACGGTCAGGGTTTTTTGCAGCGCAGTGGGTGCCGTTTAAGGGTTCAAGTTGGTTGCACAAATTTGCAAAGATTAAAACGAAAATATTGAACCCATGTAAAGTTTATTTTGGATAATGTCGAGGCTGACGATATATTTCGCTGGCATGATCAGGGTCTTTGCCGCACAGGGGGTGTTTTTTAAGGCTTGAAGTTGGTTGCACAAATTCGCACAAATTAAGGCGAACAGATTGAGCCCACATAAAGTTGATGTTGCACAAATTCTAATTTTGGTTGCACAAATTCTAATTTTGATTGCACAAATTTGTAGGAATTCTGCGCTAAAGATTAGGCCCAGAAAAAGTTGCATTTACATGGGTGGTGGGATTAGTGAAATGTTCCTCAAAAGTAGTTCAAATCTCTGATATAATTTTTTTGTTCTTATTCCATAAGCTTATCTTGGGGAGGGGGGGTAGTTTTCTAGTTTTAGGGGTTGATTTTATTGAATTAGTATTGGGTGTTTTGGAGAGCCTAAAAATATCCCAAAATTCTGATATGTTTATGTTTGGGTCAAGTGCATAATTCACTTTGAAGGTAGGTTTTAGGTGATGGAGGTGCTTTTGAAAATTAATTTTTGCATTCTTGCAGAGCCCAGAAAAATCTAGGAATTCTGATGTCTTTGATTTTTTCAAATTCTCCAATTTGCTGTAGTGGAGGTGCTGGCGGCCAGCACCTACACCCAAATGTCGATGTATTTTGTTGTACTTTCCTTTTCCTCAATATTTATGGTTATTCTCTTTTTTTTAAAGCTTCAGTGTTTCGATTGTACTGCGTTCTTGAGTTTATTAACTACTTGCTTGAAACTAAAATAACAATTTTGAGCGGTTTCATTAATTCCTTGTTTGCAGCTTTCGAGCTTACTTCTTAGGGCTGAAGCTGTTCCGATCTGTCTCAAGTTTAGTCGTAAGGTTTTGTATAACTCATCATATTCGCGGATAGTGAAGTATCTTATTGCTCATTCGAAGTTTGCTTGGATTTTTCCGCGATTATAAAATCCAAAAGTAAACTAGGTTGAGTGCATTGATTTTCAGCCTTTTAAATAGATTTGATAAAATATTCTATTCCCACATCATCGTGTCTGTTCAGAACCTTGATCGTTCTTATTACGCCCTTCACAGATAACCTTTCTTCCGGTAGCATATTTGTTTGATTTTCACACTTAGAGTTTCTACGAGGTGAGGTGAGTGTATTTTCAGTGCTCATGGCCCCGTTTGTTGTCCTTGAAGGCTGTGTTTGGGTAACATGTTCTAGTTTCTCCTCCTCTCTATCTGAATCGTCCCTGTCTGATGTTGGGAGTCATCATCTTTTTTATCTGTGCTACCTTTCCCGCTATTCCACATTCCTTATCTATAGCATGGATTTAGGAATGTTGTTTGTCGATTTCCCTCGCTAGTACAGATAAACCTAATTTTAACCCATTTATCTTAGATAGTAAGGCTTGTAGGAGGTTATCAGTCCGCTTATTGTGAGGGGATGGGGTTCTTTGAGGAGACCCAGGTAACGCCGTGGCCTGACAACCACAAAATAATCAAGGAATAAAGCTGATGAAAAATATCATTAGTGGCATTCAGTTTATGTCACAGGAATCAAGTTCTTTCAAAAAAAGAGCATAATTCACGATATTGCTGTTAGCAACACGTTCTCTGATTATCGGCTCATATTTATATAAACTGTTATGGTCGCTTTAAGTACTTTTATTTACATAACCTCATATCCTTTTATTCACTTTTTAAGTTTTCCATTTTAAAAGCATTAATTTTTTATTGCTGCGTTTCAATTTGTCGAGTTCCGAACTTCTTTTTTGAAAAGCACATGAGGAGAAATACGTCTTATGCTCTTATTTCTTTAGAAAGTCGAAACGGTAATTTTTTTTCTTTTACGTACACCATGTATTTTCAAAATTAATTGACGTCTAAATTCAGCTAAAACTTATGATAAGTATATCCAACTTTAAGCCAAGAGATAATTCAAATGTTCCATAAGGTAATAAGTTTCAATTTTTGAGAAACACAACTTCAGTTCTTCATAACGCCTAATATTAGTAATTTTATATGTTGCAAGCGAAAATTAATAATATTGCAACGAGCTGACCGACTTTTGCATTCTCTGTTTTCTTTTGGAGTTATCTGTCAAATTAACGTTTTACATGACAGAGACAGCCAGACACTGACCAAGAGGTCACAATCAGGTAATTGAAACTAGTAACTTATTCCTTTTAAATCATGTCATTATCAGAGGTTGTGTTACCTGGGATGGATATGTTAGACATTATTGCTGTATGGAAGGGGGAACTAAATTCTTCTGATAAAAGTGAGTCGGTATCTGTCTCGTCAATCGAGTATCTTGAACTCCTTTCACTGTAA
Organism: Melikaiella ostensackeni; assembly: GCA_032362435.1. NCBI lineage: Eukaryota > Metazoa > Arthropoda > Insecta > Hymenoptera > Cynipidae > Melikaiella > Melikaiella ostensackeni. Next base: position 5,260 of record JAUMHM010087162.1, on the reverse strand, counting down.
TCTGAGAAGGCCAGCGTGACAATTTCCTAATTTCGCGCAATGTTTATTTCCTATTTGCGTCACAATATTTATCTCTCACTTGCTCAGTCGTTCTAAAATGAGTGCACACAAGGCTAATTCGAGGTAGATTTTTGTTTATTGAGAAACATGAGGCCAAGGAGCACCATAAGCGTGTGTACCGACGCGAGCCGGAGAAACAATCCTAATTCTGCCAAGCTCCAGAAGCGTAATTGTAAACCCCGTTCAACGAAGGCTAATTGGACTTATGCTTATGGCTCTTTCGTACAAATTGTATGAATCTTATTTTTTCAAATGCTCACTTTTCTTAACAGCTGCGCTGTTATCAACAGAGTTGCTGAAACTTGTTGCAGTTGGTCTGACTCGGCCTGAGTCGTATTTCCCTGTTGTACCCGTGGATGCAAAAATCAAAACAGCGAGATGGTCTTTATTTGTTTAACAGCAAGTAAGATACAAGTTTCTAATCGTAGTGTTAACAAAGAACTACCGAAGGGCCACATGGGGATTGCCTAAAAAAGGAGGGCAAAGTCATATGGCCGCTTTGAGCGTGTTTCTGAGTCAGGGTCAAAATGATTATTTTCGGGTTCAAGTTGGGGATGATTATAGGACCTATATCGAATCTATTGTCACTATACTCATGAGCCGAAAGCTACCGGAAGTGGGTATATTTCATGTTCAAAGATAAAAAATAATACATGCGCTTATGGCACTTGCCACCTCTACATGCGTTTTTCTCGAAAAGCGGTTTTTCGAAGCTGCAGCTTCAAAAATGCCCCAGCGACTCGTTTTTCAACCTGAAGGGCTCGCCTGTGACTGAAAATACGGGTAATTTATTCGACTATGTGACCATATATGTCACCCTATATCGACCATAAGGGCCCTTCTCATACGGACGCCCACAAATAAGATTGAATCAATAAACTTGCTTGCGTAGAGAACTTTTGCGTAGAATTTAATGAAGTTTATTAATTTATTCCTGAAAGATTTTTATTCAATTCTCACATCGAATACAATTTCACAGTATAAATATTAGTTTTCAAAATTGACCACAAATTTTTGTAGAGTTCTAAGAATTAAGTGTTTACGATACCAAAATGATAAGAATAGTTCAGCCTGTCACCAAGGGCTACACGGAAAAAAAATATTAGCTGTTCTTTAATAGCAGCAGATTACTTCACTGATTGACAATCATAACTAAAATAAAGAATTGTATTATTGTTTGAGACACATTCACACTTGTGACATGGATACTTCGTTTACTTGAATTTATGAAAATTTCATTTCTATGAATTGGTAAACCATCGGTGTCAAACTTCAAGTCGCGATAAATACATTTTCAAAACTATCTTAGTCTTTTTAATTAATAATGATCTACTATATTTTCCATTATCTACTGTGTGAGATCATCCGTATATGGTAAAAGTAATCATAATTTCGAATATCTAAGAGCACGCACCTTTATGCCTTGATTTTCTTGTGAGAGCACTCTCGTTTTTGAAAAGACGCTGAAGGAAATGTGTCACAATGCACAGTGGCCTGAGAGACACTGAAAACTAGCCGAAATTCAAGATTTCGTCAGATTTGTATGAAACTAGGTACAAGAGTGTTCTAGAGGTCGCTGATTTCGATTTTGACGTCAAAAGTTCCAATTTCAAAATAGCGGATCTAATATGGCGGCCAGTAATTCAAATTCTTTACAGATTTGTCTGAAACTTTATACAAGGGGGTTTTTGAGGTCGCTGATTTCGATTTTGTTGGGAAAAGCTACGAATTGAAAAAAGCGGATCCAATATGGGGGCCAGAATTTTTCGTTTTTAGAGACTTGTCTAAAACTTGGTACAAGGGGGTTTTTGAGGTCGCTGATTTAGATTTTGTCGTGAAAAGCTACAAATTGAAAATAGCGGGTCCAATATGGCGGCTAAAAATTTTAAGTTTCAGAGATTTGTCTAAAACTTGGTACAAGGGGGTTTTTGAGGTCGCTGATTTCGATTTTGTTGTGAAAAGCTACAAATTGAAAAAAGCGGATCTAATATGGCGGCCAGAATTTTTCATTTTTAGAGACTTGTCTAAAACTTGGTATAAGGGGGTTTTTGAGGTCGCTGATTTCGATTTTGCCGTGAAAAGCTACAAATTGAAAATAGCAGATACAATATGGCGGCCAAAATTTTTCATTTTGAGAGATTTGTCTAAAACTTGGTACGAGAAGATTTTTGAGGCCGCTGATTTTGATTTTGATGTCAAAAGTTACAAATTCAAAGCGGCGGATCTAATATAGTAGACAAATTTTGAAAATTTCTATATTCTTGCCTTAATTGGGTACAAGGGGGTTTTTGAGGTCACTAATTTTGACTTTGACGCCTTGTGTTAAAAATTCAAAATGGCGAATCTAATATGGCTACCAAAATTTGAATTTGTCTAGAAATTTGCATAAACTTGGTACAAGGGGGTCTTTGAGGTCGCTGATTTCGATTTTGACGTAAAAATTTACGGTCAAAATTTTTTACTTTTCACAGATTTGCCTAAAACTTGGTCCAAGGGGGTTTTTGAGGTCACTGAATTCGATTTCGACGTTGAAAATAACAAATTCTGAATAGCGGATCTAATATGGCGGCAAAAATTTTAAAATTTGTTATAAATATTTGCCTCAATTCGGTGCAAGGGAGTTTTTGAGGTCGCTAATTTTGACTTTGACGTCGAATGTCACAAATCTTAAATGGCAGATCCAATATGGCGGTGAAAATTTATGTTTTTTCAGATTTGTCTAAAACTTTTTACAAAGGGGTTTTTAAGTTCGCTGATTTCGATTTCGACATCAAAAGTAATAAAATATACATAACGGATCTAGTAAGGCGCCTAAAATCTTGAAATTTTGTACAAATTTGTCCACAACTTACAGCAAGGAGATTTTTGAGGTCGCTGCTTTTGATTTTGACGTGAAAAGTTGAAAATTAAGAATGGCAGATCTCATATGACGACCAGAATTTCTAATTTTTTACAGCATCTTTTAAAACTTCGTACGAACGGGCTTTCGAGGTCGCTGATTTCGATTTTGACGTAAAAAGTTACCACCTAAAAATAGCGGATATAATATGGCTGCCAAGATTATGAATTTTTAATAAATTTTCCTAAAACTTGATACAATGGGGTTCTTGAGGTCGCTGATTTCCATTTGGACGTCAAAAGCTACAAATTGAAAATACTGGATCCAAAATAGCGGCCAAAAATTTTCATTTTCACATAATAGTTTAATTTTCGCTACAAGAAAGTTTTTGAGGTCACTGATTTCGTTTTTGATGTCAAGAGTTACAAATTAAAAAATGGCGCATCTAATATTGCAGCCAAAATTTTTCATTTTCACAGATTTTTCTGAACTTTGGTACAAGGGGATTTTTGTGGTCGCTGATTTCGTTTTTGATGTCAAAAGTTACAAATTTAGAATAGCGGATCTAATATTGCAGCCAAAATTTTTCATTTTCACAGATTTGTCTGTAACTTGGTACAAGGGGGTTATTGAGGTCGCTGATTTTGATTTTGACATCAAAAGGTACAAAGTAAAAATGACGGATTCAATATGGCGGCTAAAAATTTCAAGTTTCAGAGATTTGTCTAAAACTTGGTAAAAGAGGGTGAACGTAACAAATTCAAAATGGAAGATCCAATATGACGCAGAACATTTCCAAATTTTAACAGATTTGCCTAAAACATGATACAAGGGGATTTTTGGGTCCCTAATGTCGATTTTGTTCTGAAAAGTTACAAATTGAAAATAGCGGATCCAATATGGCAGCTAAAATGTTCATTTTCACAGATTCGTCTAAAACATGGTCCAATCGGGTTTTTGTGGTCACTGTTTTCGATTTTGGCGTAAAAGTTAATATTCAAAATGGCGGATCTCAAGTTGCGGCTGAAATTTTTTTTCAGATTCGCCTAAAATTTGGTACAAGGGGGTTCTTGAGGTCGCTCATTTTGACTAACGTCAAATGTCATAAATTCTAAATGGCGGGTCCTATATGGCGTCGAATGTAATTAAGATTTTTCAGATTTGTTTGAAGCCTTGTACAAGGGGGCTTTTATGGTCCCTGATTTTAATTTAGATAATGAAAGTAACAAAATGTAAAAAACGGTTATAGTATGGCTGCCAAAATTATAAATTTCTTAAAGATTTTCCTAAAACTTGGTATAAGGGAGTTTTTGAGGTCACTAATCTCGTTTCTGATGTCAAGAGTTAGAAATTAAAAATGGCGGATCAGATATTGCAGCTATAATTTTTCATTTTCACAGATTTGTCCAAACTTTGGTACAAGACGATTTTTACGGTAGCGGATTTCCTTTTTTATGTCAAGAGTTACAAATTGAAAGTGGCGGATCTGATATTGCAGCTATAATTTTTCATTTTCACAGATTTGCCTGAAACTTGCTGCAAGAAGTCTTTTGAGATCTCTGATTTTGACTTTGACGTGAAAAGTTACAAATTCATAATGGCAGATCTAATAAAGCAGCCAAAATTTTTTATTTTCTTGCAGATTTCCCTCAAACTTGGTACAAGGGAGTTTCTGAGGTCGCTTATTTTGATTTTGACGTCAGAAGTTACAAATTCAGAATAGGAGATTCAATACGGAGGCCAAAAATTTTCACTTTCCAAAGATTTGTCCAAAACTTGGTAAAAGGGGGTGTTTGAGGGCGCTGATCTCGTTTTCGATGTCAAAAGGTACAAAGTAAAAATTCCGGATCTAATATAGGGGCCAAAATTTTTTATTTTTTACAGATTTGTCTAAAACTTGGTAAAAGGGGATAAGAGATACAAATTTGAGACAGAAAATCCAATATGGCGGCCAAAATTTCCCAATTTTTATAGATTTTCCTAAAACTTGATACAAGGGGGTTCTTGAGGTCGTCGATTCCGATACTGACGCGAAAAGTTGCAAATTAGAAATGTCAAATCCAATGCGGTGGCCAAAATTTCAAAACATTTTGGATTTACCTGAAACTTTGTATAAGCGGGTTTTCGGGGTCGCTGTTTTCGATTCCGACGTTAAAAGAAACAAATTCTAAATGACGAATCTAATATGGCATCTAAAATGTTAAACTTGTACATATTTGCCTTAATTCGGTACATCCGGGTTTTCGAGGTCGCTGATTTCGATTCTGACGTCAAAAGTTACAAATCCAACATGGTGGCCAAAATTCTCAAATTTTAATAGATTTGGCTAAAACTTCGTAAAAGAGGGTTTTGAGATAGCTG
>JAUMHM010087161.1:0-10521 GCA_032362435.1 Melikaiella ostensackeni | reverse complement strand
AAAATCATTTTTCGTTTCAAAAATGGGCAAGCTTTTCCGACTTTCGAATCTTGATCGGATGATTCCATCTCTAACGTCAGAGAAGTAACCTTGCCGAGATGCGGATGTGACTTCTTTCACACACCTTTCCACTGCTTGAGTATGGCATGAAAGATGACAAGTGTCTTTGGAAATGAGATGAGTTACGTCCTTGTTTGTGAATTCGGCGAGATTTTCAATTTTTAGCGATTTCGTTAATGGTGGTTCCAAAATTTTGCTCTTCTTCCAGTCGATGAGTTCAGTGTAGTCTTTTGCGTCGAAATTCAACGAAGGAACCACGAATTTCTTTAATTTTGATTGTCTCGCAGAAATTATTCGAGAAACCGCGAGCTTGCGGATTTTCTGCCTCTCGTCACATATCATAGCAAGAAGAAGATTTTCTGGGTGAGCAAAGTAGGCATTATTTTGTATTAATTTTTGAATACATTTAGCGAGATCTTCCTTCAGGTACGCACTCAAGGAAATGCTTCTCCAGAGACGTTTCGGGGCATCTTCAATAGATGGTTGTCACTTAATTTCGAACCATATTGGGACATATACTCTCATGATGGATTGAACTAAAACTCTTACCTCGAATGATGGAATCTATGTCTCAATTTATGTTCGAAGAGTTCTACTCATCCTAGCCAACCATCTGGCGTGCGATAATTTCCTTGGACTTTTTCGAGAAAGATCTTCAGAACACTCTCCTTTCTCGATAGCATTCCATATATCTATCAGGTACTTTTGATCATACTAAGATCACGGCTGTCAACTACAAGAGAATAAGGACTGTCGACAGCATCGAAGTTCATAACTGAAAGTTCTTCACAAGAAGCTAAGCTTTCTCTGATTGGACCAAAAAAATCGTTAGGACCAAAAGTTCCTCCATTAAGTTTTATAAACAAAGCTTTGAATGGCAGCTCATTACCATGGAGCTGACAGATACTCCATTGTTGCGGTTTGCCCAATTCTAGCAATTGAATTATACCTGCGTGTTTTCCAGCGTTCGTAGAACAGCCATCACAACCCACACAATCTGGGTTGAAGGTATTAATTTCTTTGTCAGAGGAAAACTGAAGGATATAATGTGTAATCGTTTTTGCATGTGACGAAGATGAGGATATGTCTCCTAAATAAGGACTTTCTGGTTCTTGAATAAGAGAAGTATGTTCTTCTCGTTTTGTTGTTTGTCGTATTTCTCTTTTACTTGTTCCATCCATTACTTTTGTTTTGTCTTTTCTACCATCGAAGTAAAAAGTCTTTATTTTTGAAGCCAACGAGAGCTGCTCTTGCTTGCTTGTCTTGCTCGTCCATGACGAGTTTTTGTTCTGTCCCAATACAGTTTATTCTTGTCAAAAACTAAACCTTTTACTTCCAGAATGTACTTACGTAGCGTAAAATGGCTGAAGCTAGTAAAGCAGCAGACCTGTTTCCGATGCCATATCTGTCAGACTTTTGAAAATGTTGGACAGTTTAATCCCATCTGGTCTGTAAATTAATTCCAATAAGGAACCCATGCATCCTTAACATCTTCTTCGGCGGGCTGGTAATCGTCTTTTACATTGTCATCTATAATCGAGCCACAGTAAGACCGTTCACCTTCAATTTTCACCTTCTGACTCTCTCTTTGGATAACTTGTTCACTTTGATCTTGAAGTACATCAGTCATCAGAAGCTTCGATTGTACTTCAAAATGATCTGATTGTTCCTAATCCATTTTCGGAGGAGACGTAAATGATTTCTTCATTCGCCTAGATGATCGCTGATCTGAGAGAAACTCTCTGGCAGCTTCAAGAAGGTATATTTCATACGTTCATGAAGCATTATCATACTTACAAGCCTCAATATCAAACAACTTTGATTCATTTGCACGAAACGCATTCAATTTGTTTTTGTACTAGGATTTATCTTCATCTCTTCCATGCGACTTTCTCAATTCCTTCAACTCATCTTGATCTGTTTTAACGATCTTTGCGATTCTTGCTTCTGTAAGAATTGGGATGAAAGTTTCATTCTATATACCCTGCAGGCTTTTCACAACTAAATGCGAAATATCAAAAAAACTTGGATATCTTTTAGATTCTTCTTCAGTTCGAATTTTTTCGCATTTTAAAAAATAGTATCTCATGACATTCAAGTGTGTCGGTGATCTTCGGTTACTTAACTCACTGTATTTTCCAATAATTGGACATTCGTTTAACAAATCCATTTTCATAAACACGAAACCACAAAGAAATAACAGATCACGTTTACTGAATTCAATGCGAGAAAAAATGCTGTTTAAAACTAGTGTTTTCTAGCTCTTTTATAAAATACTCGCGATTAGGCAGTCAAAACTGAACTGAATTCTTTTTTCTGAAAAAGCGGGTAGGAAGAACAAAATGTAAATATAAGCCTGGTGAGCCGTGCTGCATTTGTAAAATGTGAACAAAACCTTGACGCATTCAAAAATGAGGTACGTAGGTTTGTTTTGATTCTAATGTCATCATCTAATATTAAAATATTCAAAATTTCAGATTTTGCCCATTGTTGAAACTACAAATTATTTCGATTTAATAACTAAACAGGATGACTAAATTGAAACTAATGTCAGAAATTAGCATGAAAGTAGTACTCTGCTTCTTTAATGACTTTATAATAAACTAATATATGTTTCAACAATTTTTTTATTTGATTTCATTCAGAATATATTTTAAGGAATATATCATACCGGTATGTTGGTCACATAGTCGATGAAAGTAATATAATTCTAAGAAAATAGCGAAAAATTTGATTTCTTAGGATTTCTTCAATAATCAACGTCATTCTGGCCAGTTGAAGATGGTATAAATACTTCCTTACTTTACAGTTACAAATCTAGGTACATTCGAAAACATTTCTACTTTATTCAGACACTAGAATTTTGTTGTGAGATAAGGAGCAATATATCACTCTTAGATATTTTCTTGTAATTCAAAGTCTATAAAAATGATTTTAATATCGCCATTTTTCATATACTATTGGTGTAACATATTCGAAATACATTCTCCCTAACGTATATCAGACATTTCATGGTCAAATAGTCGAGAAAATTGCCGTAACTCTAAGAAAATAGCGACAAAGTCGATTTTTTCAATATTTTGAAATTTCAAGGTCACTTAGGTGGGGTCAAAAATATTTGAATTATTTTTTGCTACGAATTGCTTTGAACTATTTTTATTGATAATTTAAATCTAAAAAAAATTTTGTTTTTCAAATTTGAAGAAGTGTGTCGTTGTTTGTGATTTTTAGCTATATCTACGTTGCGGAGACAGAAGGATTTTTTTAATGAAACTTTAGGGAAGTGTTTTTTACTACTGAAAGGGAGTTTTTATTCCTATTAGAACTTCGTGCAAACAACTGTTTTCTTCGATACGCCCTAGTGTGCACTTGTTTCGGATGCCCAGGGAGCCAAAGGCAATATTTGAAAAATTATTTGGTAAAACGCTTTATAGTCACTGAATATCTATGACTGTTGTACTGACGTGTTTTAAAGAAATTTGTATTCATATACTTTTTGTATTGAGGTTATTTAAACCAAAAATTATTTATTTTTGACATCCCGTATGAATGAATGGAGTGGCTCCCCGTAGGAGCCCTCATGGATTTTCCCCAGGCTATGAAGGGCCCATGAGGGCAATCCTGGGGTGGGCCCTCATGAGAACGACATGCTAATTGATAAGGATCCAACATGAGCTTCTCTGACAGTTGCCCCGATGGTAAATTTTTAAATTTTAAAAATACCTCAATGAATTGTCTCCTCATCATTTTTTAGTATATTTTAACTAATATATATTATTTATAATATATATAATATATATAATATATATTTTCAATATTTATCTAAAAAAAATTAAACAAAATAGAAATTTTAGCGCCTCGACCAGGACTTAAACTCATACCAGCATTTTATCCGATTTCCAATTTTCCTTTTGAATAACTTACCACATGGTTTATAACTTTTATTCAGGCAAATACTCCGCACGCGCCTCAAAATTTGTTGAGATTATCTTTATTTACAAATAACTGCCCGTGTAAGAATATTTCTCCTTGGGTTTGTCTTCAGGACGTCCTACTTTGTTTTCAAGACATTGAATTCTAGCTCCGTCTCATAAGACAGACTTCATAAACATCAAATTTTGTCTTAGTTTATGGTCTTAGCTCTCAATGGCAAGAATAACGGAACTCGTCTCAAGACATCAAGATTTCATTTATGTCGTGGCTGTAGACCAACAAAACAGGGATCAGACAATCATGTCCTAAATTAAAAAATTGATTCCCGCGCGGCTCACTTCGCTCGCAAGTATGAACGTGGGTGAGGCTCCCGTCTATGGAATCTCGCGCTTTGCGCTCGATAATATATTTACCTCGCGCTGCGCGCTCGAATACTCTCGGGCTCGCACTTCGTGCTCAGCTTAGTTCACAGTGTTATGCTTATGCAGAAGCTTACTTGCAAACATTTCAAAAATGTCGAAACCTATACTTTTAAGAAGATTGTTAATTTTTCTCGATTTTAGATTGAAAAGAAAATTAATTTACTTAAGGCTCTTTCGGTTTTAAGGTACACATTCTCATCACAATACTAGCTCTTTGCGTTCGATTCTACATAAGTATTTATATAATTCTCTCACAAATTATATCATCACAAAAATTTGAATTTTCGATTTTTCAATGGAATTTTTAACGTTCAATAGAAAAACGGGGAGTTCTATCAGAATATGGTTAAGCGAGCTTTTGTAGACCTTTTAAAAAAAAAGAGTTCTGTTCAGACTTTTTACTTATATCTCGCATTGGTTGGCTTATAATTAGAATTTTCGACGTTTCAATAGCATTTTCGATGTTTGAAAGAAAACCCGTAAGCTCTGTCAGAAGAAGGTTAAAGACGATTTTGCGGTCTTCTTAGAAGCAACAGTTTATTATTTGGACTTTTTTTGTATATAGCATAGTTTGGCCGGAAAATGGAATTTTTTATTTCTCTAAAAGTGTTATCCCGATCAAAACAAAAACCATACGTGCTTTAAAAAATTGGTCTGAAGAAAATTTGCAGATTTGAGATGAAAAATTTATCTCCGGAGTATTTTTTTCGCATCTCGCATAGTTTTTCTGGAGAATGAAATTTTTAATCGTTGATAACACTTTGATGAATAAACCAAAAACTATATGCATCTCATGAAAAAATGGGTTTCTAGCAAATTTGTAGACCTTCTTGTGATAAACAATTTTTATATTAAAATTTTTTCTCATATCTTCCATAGTTTGGCTGAAAAATTGTTTTATTTTATTTTTAATAACATTTTTACAATGAAAATAACCATGCATCTTATCGAAAAGTGTTTTTATGAAGTTTGAAGATTCTCCTGAGATAAATAATTTTGCTTCCTAACATTTCTTTAGTATTTCGTGTTATTTGGATAAAAATTTCTATTTTAGACTTTTTATTATAATGTTTTATGGTTAGAACCACAACCGTTGGTCAAAAAGGGCTGGTTAATGACCCTGGCCTTTTTTTGAGCCATGGAGAAGTATGCCAAAGCACAATGCAATCCCATAATTCTTTCGAAAGTTATCATGCCTACAGACAGACTGCTGCTACTACTACTACTACTATTAATACCACCACTATTATTACTCCTTTTTTCTGTAGAGGAGGCGAGAATGCTCTTTACGCACTCAGTGTGGAGCTTGCCAGGCTTTGCATTACTTCAAGAGCATGGGTTATAGTCATTCTATGCCGTGCTTCGGCGTCCACCCGGTTGGCCTGCTTGGCTAAGCGCGTGTTTCCTCTTGGCTTCCTCGTGGGTCCTGTCTCATGGAACGCTGCGCACCTCGAAGTCCCGGGCAGATGGTCGGTCCGGGGCTTGTCGTCTCTAGTGGCGCAGAGATAGCAGAATGGAGTACTAATGCACTCCACAGCTCTGTGTACCTCCTTTCCGTACCTTCAGCAATTTTTGGTCCGATCGCGACCACTACATTTCGCTGCCAAGTGACCAGAACCGTGGCAGCAGTAACACCTAAAAGACTCCGTCTTTTTGCGCACTTCACAAGACACCCATCCAATTTTAAGATGCCCAGAGCCGACTACATTTGCAGCCAGTTCCTGGCTCAGCTCGACGTAGGCCTTTAGGTTACCCCTAAAGGCCCTCTTTATCAAGCTGACTCTGACCTCGATCGTCCTTTCTTCTCCAAAGTGTCTCCGTACTGCTTCTAAGACTTTCTCTTCATCTGTAGTTGTGTCGATTTCGAGGATCTCCACCTCAGCTCGCGGAACAAGCTCGCGCACATTTCCCACGCTCCCTACAGCCTCCTTCATGGCAGAGGTCAATCTGGCCCTGCTTCGTGCTTCATTGCCCACCTCGATGAGAATATTGCCTTCTCTAGTCTGGCGAACTCCCTTAATCTTCACTCCGAGGGTGTCAGGGTTCACCTCGCCCTTAATGGTTTTCAGGACAGCGGCATAGCTGGATCCCTGAGCAGGTTTTATAAGAACCGCCTCGGGCCGAGCTTGCCGCTGCACCTGCTTCTTCCTTTGGAGCCTACTCGGCTTCTCCTCCGTGGTGATGGTTTTTTCGGGCACAGGTTTAGTTTCCTGTACCCACGTGTTAAGCTTTTTAAGCGCAGGTCTTGTCACTCTGACTTCCGGGGGACTTCGATGAGCCCTCTTGTCCTCTTCCCCCTCACGGAAACGAGAGCTTGCTGAGTGTCTTCGGTCGTCTGAGTCCCCTTTTGGGCCACTCGTGGTTCACTGGTGGCCGGCTCCCATATTCCAGGTTCTCCCCTCATCTTCCTCATCTTCCGTGCGAACGTGTCGTGCACGAAGAAGTTGTGGGACAATTCACACCAAATTCTCATCTCACTATTGTCTTTCAGCTCCTTTATCAGCCGCGTTGCTTCGCTGAGGCTTTCTCTAATCGGAACATGCATGTTTCGATGCGCTCCGCAAAACTCCACCTTTTTGCTGAGTATCTCCTCCATCTTTCTTAGTTTCCGAGCCTCCTTCTCTCTTAGCGCGGTAATCAGCTCCTTACATTGCTTAGCCTGCGGCCTGTCCCAAGATCTCCTTTCCCACTCCTTTTCGAAGTCCTCCGCGTTCAACTCACCTCTAAACACAGCCTCACAAAACTTTTATTAAGGTTATCATACTCCATATTCGTCCCACGAGTAGCTAGGGAAATATACGGTCCACCCCCGCAGAGCTTCGCATGTGGGGATAAGGTCTACATACTCCAGGAGGTGACCTGGTATCCTAGAGACACCGTATGGAACACCACTCCCTGGTGCCACTCAGTCTTCGGCACTAATACCTTCTCATTAGGATAAGAATTTGAAAATCAGAATCTGTCAGTCTTAACGACTACAGCCATTAAAAATTTGCTTCAAAGAAATTAATATTTTAGCTTTATATAAGGATCTTCTAAGCCGTAAAAAATACGGAAAACGGACAAAACTTACGTAATTGTCGCCAAACAAGTGTAATAGTAAGAACAAGTGGAATAGAATAGACTGATTTAATATGCACATTGTATATCAAATTGAAAAATTGTTTAAACGTAAATAAGGATTAGCTTTTATGACGGCAAGGGTGATCTTTTTGCCAGGCAGGTAGGCATTGGAAACCTTTTTTCTAGTTCAAGGTATAAAATAAGGTCTGGCTCCGCCTGATAAGGCGTACCTTACAAACGTGTTCAACAAGTCTTGAAAATGTCTTGCTTGCCTGTCATCAAGACGGAACCCAAGACGAAATATTTTAACACGGGGGGGGAGGGGCTCATCGAATGTCTGAGATTTTAAAGTGCAACTTCCATGAAAATGTCATCCAATTTTAAACAAATCAAACTTTCAAGGTTAATTTGAAAATGAACGCCTATATACGAGCTGAAGAACATTTCTGACTCCATGTGGAAACCTTTTTCCTACTCCATAGCAAGGTCCACAATTTAAAAAATTTTTGTAGAATATTCAAACCGACACTGCAGCAAACACATTCGATCAATTGAAAGTATGTTTAAATATTTTACAGAGTACTCTCTCATAAAAGTTTTCCTTGATCAAAAATCAACGGATCCATTCCCAGTGCTATGATATATCAGAAACGTTACTGAGAGTTTCAACTGAATTCATTGTTATTATTATTATGAAATAAATGGAGGAAATACAAAACTAACCTAGAAGTTACTTTTGGTGTCTGAAATGTTCACCATCAGCTTTCTTTTTCGGAAAGAGTTTCACCTATGCGTTATGTTGCAATCCTGGTGGGTGCATTAACAAATGTTTTGCAATCTGATCTTTTGATTTTAAATAAGTCACTGATTTCGGATTTAGCGTCAAAAGTTCCAAATTCGCAATGGCCGATCCAAAATGGGGCCAGAGTTGCAAAATTCGTACTCATTTGTCTAAAAATTGGTATAGGGAGGTTTTTGGGATCATTGATTTTGTAGAAGATGTCAAAATTACGAATTTGAAATGACGGATTCAAATGGTGCCAAGAGACCACCAAAAATGGACGAAAATATAATCACATATCAACTATTCTATTATTCTTAATTATTTTATTCGAGGCTCTGAATTTTTGCTTCTTTCTCGAAACAAGACTTGAAATCAAGCATGTTAAACAATCCAAGTCTTCGGTTTTTACCACCATTTCCTCTATCATCAGCTGAATGATTTTCCAGGAGTTCCCTTTTCGTGAATGTCGTCATACCTATCGCCGCGCCGTCGACTCTCTGAACTCTGTCTGAGGAATGTTGGAATTCCGAAAAGTGCTATCATAATAAAATTTAATCAAAATTTAAAGTTACATGCATCTTAATTTTATAAGGAGCCCGAAACGAAACAAGTGTACAAAGTCAATTTTGATATTTATAGATCTGAAATCGAGTCACTCTCGATTCACTTCAAGTGCGGCATCTTGAAGTCGATATTTTCGTCTATTTTTAAATTCGCTTTATTGTTTAGAATTGACAACTGTAACTTGATGATTACGAATTCTGTTGAATGACATATTTGCTGGTATGTCGAAAGATATCGGTTTGAAAAAAAATCTTACGAATTCTCTTTTGTTAAAGCTCCTTCGGCTTTAACAAATACATTCTGATGTGTCACTCTTCGCACTTCCTTCAAGTATGTGAAAAACGCGAAATTTTCTGAATTATAGATTCTTCTTTTTTAATGGTATGATTGGCTTTGGGATCCAGAAATAAATGCTCAATTTTTTTTAGTTGACCTCATTGTATCAAATGTATGTTATGTTAATTTCTATACCTCCATCCGTGACTTCTGTTTTAGACGAGAAATTTTGCCTTTAAACATTTTATTGTATCGTGTCATTTTTCCATCAATTTGAACTTGTTATTTTTAATAATAGGTGAACAATTTTCTCATTAAGCATTACATTGTATCTTGTGTCGTTTTCCAAAAGTATTTCTTTTTTATTTTTAGTATTATTTTTCACGATTAAAACGAAAACTACGCGTCTTACCAAAAAATGGTTAATAACAAATTTGTAGATCTTTCCTGAGTAAGCAACTTTGTCATTAACAAACATTTTATTGCATCTTGTATCGTTTTTCCAAAAGTACAAATTTTTTATATTTAACGTTATTGCTGACGATCTAAACATAAATTGCGCGTCCTATTAAGAAATAGTCAACAAAAAGTTTTTAGATCTTTCTTAAGTGAATAATTGTTGTCTATTTATTTTTTTTCGTATCTTGCAGTTTGACTGAAAAATGCAATTTTTGATTTTTGGTAGCTTTTCCGGTGCATAAAACCAGAACCGTTGGTGAAACAAGGCTGGTTAACAAACTCGACTTCTCCTTTTGGTCGCTGAAATCGTGTGCCAAAGCGCAATCTAATCCGATTACACTTTCAAACATTATTTAGTAACAGACGACAACGACAACGACGATAACGGCATGGATATGAATACTTCAAATTATGTAAAATAGAAAAAGTAGGTACATTTAAGCCACAATACACTCCTTTATTGCTGATGGCGTCCCACCTTTTCATTACAGGAAAATAAGACAAAAGTGATAAACGTGTCATGTTGGCGTGTTTCTCACACTCAGTTCGATTAACCAAGCTGTCAGTTTCATGCATTCAATGCGAAAGTGCAGGTAAATGCGTTTGAGAATAAAATAGAGGAAACTTCGCAAAATTTCTTACTCAGTGCATTTGCTATGCGATTTTATATGACCTATGAGGCAGTATGCACCACAGAAAGTTTTGCTACTGTAGTAGGTTTTACTGCGTTGTAGAAATTACGATCATGATGAAATCCGTAAGGAGGGTTATGAAAGTTACCGAAGGTTACCATAAGTTACCATAAATTTCCGGTGATTCATGGAAACTAATGGTACTGTATAGTAACTTATGGTAGCTTTCTTAAGCATAACTAGGCACAATGTACACTGGAATTCCAATATAAGTCCGACTTTGGTTCTTGCCTCAAATGGCCTTGGACATATATCCGTGGGACTCGAA
>JAUMHM010087160.1:0-10521 GCA_032362435.1 Melikaiella ostensackeni | reverse complement strand
TTGTTTAAAAATGCAACAGGTTGGTTGAAAAATAATCTGTCTTGGTTGAGTATTCAACTACTTTGTTGAAAATTCGTATTTTTTGGTTGAATTTAACTGTTATTGATTTGAAATTCGATTCTTTTTTGGTTCAAAATTCATCTCTTTAGTTGAAAATCCAACTGGTATTGGTTGAAAGTTATATACTTTTTGTTTGAAAAGTTTACTATTACATTTTTGGTTAAGAATTCCCTCTTTTATAGCATTCCTACCATAGGATGCACCTGACTGCAGTTTAAAAAATATCCTGCCTCAATACTACCTGTCCTGACAATATGCAGTTTATATTGAGCCTTATTAGTTTGAGCCTTAAGGCTCAAAACTTACAGTCTTAAAGCTGAAAATGTAAAAGCTTAAACCTAAACTCTCGGTCTATAAAGTCCAAGTTCTAGATGAATTAACACAGTAGGCTCACATCAACTTTTGAATATTATATTTAATCTAATATTTTAGTTAAATATTTAGTCAGGTGCCATAAGAGAGTCAGCGGAGCATAAGGAATCTTTTTTCACAAAAATCTAAAAATTATATTTCATTAATAATGGTAATTATATCATTTTTTATTGATTTTATTATTTATAATTTTTAAAGATTTTATCAATAATATTTCTTTTTATTAATTTTTAATTAATAATAATTTTTAATCATAATATTTTATTTAATTCAAAAAATTTATTATTAGTATAATTTATATTTTCTTTAATAATAATAATAATAATTAGTCACCCTAATTGGGATTTAGATTTTATAACTATATCTCACTCATAAAACTTATGTTTGTACCTGTGAATAATGTGAATATATTATTATACTTGAACAAGTATCATTCAACAACTGTGTACAAAAGTGTTAAATGATTTTATTGAAAAAAAACACATTATCAACTATTATTTTCAAATATCTTCATTGAAAATAAATTTTACGTTACTGTAATAAAACAATCAAAACTCTAGTTGCTATTTACATTTTATACTGACAACATAGTCGCCCCACAAGCACCCCTACATGCATTTCGTGTCTTCGAGTCTACAAAGTTGGGCGTTTTCACG
The DNA here is from genome assembly GCA_032362435.1 of Melikaiella ostensackeni. NCBI lineage: Eukaryota > Metazoa > Arthropoda > Insecta > Hymenoptera > Cynipidae > Melikaiella > Melikaiella ostensackeni. The sequence continues at coordinate 9,433 of JAUMHM010087160.1, read as the reverse complement.
AACCCCAGTGAGCTCACGTAATTTTTCAACTCAGCAGAATTTCTTGGTTCCACAAAATGAATTGACCCAGCACAATGCGGTTCAGCAACCATTTAACCCGTCTCTTGCGTTTCGGCTTACTCTAATTTGCGACTTATGAACGCCGGAAATGCCTCTCCCTACTTTCTCGAGCCTTGATCACGATGACCCGAATTCATTTCTTAAAGAATGTAAAGAATATTTCACGCAGGTTGAGAATGAGTCTACGTTATGGTCACGAATGATTAACAAGGCACTTAAAGATACCGCATTAAAATGTTGGAAGATTCACGAAAATCTCAAGCTGCCGTGGGAAAATCTCAGGGACCCGCTAATCCAACGTTTTACGAGTAACGCCACTCTTATGTGCTTCAAAGCGAAACTTTAATCCCTCAAACAGCAAGAAGAGGAATCCGATGGCGTTTTCCTACAAAAAAGTACTTGCTGTCCCTTCGCTTGCAACCAGCTGCTCTGGAAGCTGACACATTGGCTCTTCTGTTAGAAACCTTGCACCCTTCACTCAAAAAGGTTCTTCGAGCAGCCCTAATCCAAAAACTTGTCGATCTTTTATAGTAGGCTATACAGGCTGCAGCCGACTAATTAGAAGAAGGTGTATCGCGTTCCAAAAATAAACCTGCGACAGCAACTGATCATCCTCGAACATTCACACAAGATCACCATGTTACGGCATCGCGCCCTCCTCCGTAATGCTATTATTGTCCTGCAAGACACTATCATAAGGAGTGTCCAGTGCTTTTGGCACGCCAAACCTTTGCCCAACTGGAAAACTAGCGCATGCGGGCGGAGGAAGTATGGTTCCGCCGCCTCAAGTGCTCATGAAGCACACCAATCTTGAGCGCCCTTTATTCGGATCTCAGCAATTCATCCGGAATTCGCGTGTTCATAGACAATCGGGAATGACGGCACTCTTCCACTTTTACCTCATATTAACAACAAGCAAACTGTTGATGCTCCCAATGTCTACCTCGAAAATGCGAAACCCTGGAGGACTTTGGTGCTGCAAAGATATTCTCCAGTCTTGAATTGAAAAGCGGTTATTGGCAAATTTTTTTGGCCCCAGAATCGCAAGCATACTCTGCATTTTCTATTCCCGGGGGTGATCAGTATCAATTTCACGTTATGCTTTTTGGCTTAAAGAACGCGATAGGGACGTTCCAAAATCTTATGCGTCATGTTCTAGCTAAACAATGAGATAAGTTTGCCATTGCGTTTCTCGATGACTTGATAATTTCCTGGGCCAAGTGGCAAGATCATCTACAACATATCGTTCTTGTACAGGAACGGCTTGGAATTAACGGGCTCATGATTTCCCCTGAGAAATATCGTTTTGTTCGGGCCACTCTTCCCTACCTCGATCATGTTATTTATGCCGATGGTAACACTTCTCAACCAGGACATATCGAAGCTATTCGTAAAGCTCAGTCATCTCAAACCTCAAAAACTTCGCTTCTTTATCGGCACTTGTAATTGGTTGAAAGAGTATGTTCCAAATTCTTCCAGTATTTTAGCACCTCTTATTGACCACATTGCGCCTAATCGTTCCTACAAATGCACTCCTGAAAAACGAAACCATCTTGAGGAAGTGAAGAAAGCATTCACGAATCCTCTGCCTCTAAGTCGTCCTGATCCGTCTCTACGTTTTGTCCTGCAAATAGGTGCAAGCGCGAAGGGCATGGGAGCGGTGCTTATGCAAGAAAGACCCGACAAAGAGACACACGAGAGAAAACTAATCTTTGGTACTCCTTTCTCAAAAAACAATCAGCTTTTGATATCAATCACGTATCTGGCATAGATAATGAGCTGCCAGATGCTCTCTCTCGGAATCCGAATCCGAAAGCTTTGTCCGCAGGTGAACCCGATTAAGAAAAAATATTGCCACCTACTCTTTCCGTGAGAACCGTAGAAGTTAAAGCTGAAATTCCGTCACTTACAGCCACCTATACTTCCTATTCACCAGAGAAAATCTTTCTCACCCAGCAAGATGATCCTTCGACTTTTCGAGACGCGAATCGCCTTTACGAACTTCGTAAGCACGGTCCCAAAAACAGCAAAAACGTGATTTTTCTTCAGAATAACCGCCTAGACGAATGCGGTTTTCGTCGACGAGACGCGACGAACGGAGAATAGCGTATACAGTTTCCAACACCCTCCGTTATCACGTTATTATGTATACGACGCGCCACTCTCTGAACACCCCGAGGCTGATGAGGCCATCCATTCTATTCAATAATTCTTCTTCTGGCCTAAAATGACCCGCGAAATTCGTCGCTACGTCACAAGATGCCACCTTTGTTTTTGCTGCAAACCGGTGCATGGACAAAAACCGCCAGGACCGTCGGGAACCGCATGGGAAACCGTGGCCTTTAATTTTATGAGCTCTTATCCACGTACCAGTCAAGACAATGCTCACATCATGGTAGTGACGGACACTTTCACTCGCTGGGTAGAGGTTCTTTCACTTTAAATCGGTGACGCTCCTTGTGCCACGAAGATTCTCGAGGAACAGATTTTCACTCGTTACGGTACCCACGAAATCTTCTCAGTGACAATGGGCCACAGTTCACCGGCCATGTCTGGAACGAGGCCAGTGAACGCTGGGGTTGTGAGCTGTGAACAACTCCAGTATATCACCCATGAGAAAGCTCAATTGAGCGGCAGAACCAGGAGATTAATAACGGCCTAAGAATTCGCTTGTATTGCAGCAACCAACGATCTTAGGATGAATACCTACCATGAGGTTTGGTTCGGTCTCAGTAGACGTCGAAATGCAACCTTCTTCTCTTCGGAAGGACCACTGCTCGTCCAGGAGAGTGGCACCTTCATGATCAATCTCCTTTGAGGCAATCAGAGAAATATCTTCAGCGTAAAGAAGAGGCTAACCAGCATTAGGCGTCGTACCAAGCAGAATATGCACGCACTTCCGCTGTTCCACGCTTCAACTCTAGAATAATTTTCACCTGTCTTCCCTCCACTTTCACCCCCTCACGCTCGTGTTTGGTTCTCCGTGATTCCAGCCCTCGCAGAACCTCTTGCCAAAAGTTTACTTCCGGCAGCTGAACTTTTCAATAAATTTGGAAGTTCATCGGATAGCGATAACCTTTTTAATTAAATTAATTAATTAGTATAGTTGAAGGTAATGTCACACAACAAGAAGTGTTAATCGATCGTCCATCAGAATAAAGCAATTCAACTTTGAAATTAAATACAATTTTAAGTTTAAACCATCGGTCATACGATCTTTATTATACGACTCTGTTTACAATAACGTTTCGGCACCCTTTTGTACCTTCTTCAGGTTTGAAATTTTTCTAAAAATAATATTACAAAGAAATAATTAATATTTGAAAGTCAAATTTTTCGTGATTTAAACTAAAATTGTATTTAATTTCAAAATTGAATTGCTTTTTAATTTAACGCTTGCTGGAAATGTTCCATTTTTTGAGGCATCTGTAACATGCGGGAGGTCATCAATTCCGAAGCCGTGGTATAAAGCAGTGACAAAAAGACTCTTTCTAGCTACAATGCTTGCGCTCTTTGAGAAAGATTACTTTTTCAAGCTGTGCGCCTGCGCACTGTAAGCAAAATTATTTTTTCAAGCTGTGCGCCTGCGCACTGTAAGCAAAATTATTTTTTCTAGCTGTTGCGCTTGAGCATTTCGATTCAAAATTACTTTACAGAACTGCCGTGATCATAACCTCACTGCGTTATGAGTTGACGCTTGACAGACTGATTATGAGTAGTGAATAGTGATAAGTTACCATGAATCACTAATAAATTACCATGAATTACCATTAATAACTCCCGTAGATGAGCCGATGGCAAGTACTGTAAACTTCACGAGCCTTGGGCTCGCCTCCAATTTGCTCCCGACTCGCCTACAACTCCCCTTTGATTCGCCTCCGGCTCGTACAGCAAACTTTACACTCGTGTGGAACTGCCTACTTTCCGCACTTGTAGCACAATATGCTATTTCATATGAATCATATCATTTTTCTTACTGCTAAATCTTTCCTCGTTTCAAATTGAATTAAATTAATAAAAAAATGTACTTGGGCTTGTTAAAATCTATTCATTGGATTTATCGATTTATCACACCAATATATTCAAATTTTTCTCTCTGTTGGCCAAAAGTACAAGCAAATTCGAGAGATTATAAGGAAAATTCGACTGCAGGCGGTAAGGGATACATAGGGATTCTTTCAATTATTGGTAAGGAAGGGTTTTTTATAAATATATGTCCAAAAATGATGTAGATGTATGTAATAAAATAAATATGTAAATACATAACAAAGTATATGTATATTTTTTTATTGTAAGATAATCTTTCTGTATTTTCTTATTCCAAGGTAAAGTAGTTGCTTTAATTTCTGAGGCAGGCAATAACCGTGCTTGTACATGCATATTCTAGAGAATAATTTCGTAATTTCTGTTTTCAAATATTTTATCATAGGTAATCATTTAGATAAAACTTCTGAAGGAAGGCACTCCTAATCAGCGTTGCGTGACACTAGCATAAGCCTTGCCTTTGTTCTTCCTTCTGGCATAACATTCAGCTCACATCATTTTTACTGTGAACAAAATAGATCAGTTGAAAAAGGCGATCATTTATAAAAACAGTAACCGAACTAATGAACTGTTATTTCACTGGTAGAAAATTAATGAAAATTCATCCACTATGTCTTATTTTATCATACAAAATTATAACAATTATATCGTGAATCTTATTTTTAAAATAAACAAGGTCGACTATTGAACATCGTCATCATTTGGTCATAATTGAAAATCAACTTTTGACGCATGGATGCCAGAGTTAAAAAAATATTTTGATTTTCCAATATTTGAAGATGACGGGGCATTTTAAATGGGAAATGTCGTGAAGGGAAGTTGACACGTATTCTGAAGGTCCGGGTAAAGATGTAAAGGCGTTTTGAACGGGTAATCTTGGAAAGAAGGAGGGGTGAATCAAAGTTGGGTGCGAACAACTTCTCCCGCCGCATTCCAAGATCGCCCTTTAAAATGTTCCGTCATATTGACCCATACCATCTTAACTTGGTGGCTAATGTGAATATGCAAATATTCATGTTGATGACTCAATTTGCCAAATCAGAGAATGCATCAACGCCAAACCTTACCAAATTAGAGAATTAAATGCACTGCGAACAAGGAATTACTTAAAATTATCATTTATGTATATATAAGTTTTGAAAATAGTTGTCCTTCTTCTTATTGTGAGAAAGTGTTCATATACTCATAATGTGTCACTGACCCACTTCAAGAAATGTTTTACAAATTTATCACTGCAATTACTGAAGAGAAGAAAAGAATATTTAGAATTGTAAAATTTTCCGTTCTACTTGTTAGCTGAAACTGAAACTTGGCTCAAAAGATTTTTGACCAAGGCCGGTGAAGTGACACTAGGGAAATCAATGGTGACAATGAACTCATTCGAGGATGTAAAGAGAACGCATATAAAGACAGCTTTTAAACTGCGGCTGCTAGACACTCTACAGTATTGCTACAAGAAGTGTAATTGACGTTAGAGTAATTGCGTTTTTTTCATTCTTTATCAACTTATTGGATCAGTTGACGAAATGAGATTCGGTAAATATTTTTCATTTCACTTTTTATGAGAATTTACCAAAAATGCAGCTATTCCGAAACTAGGCCAAAAACTAATAATATTATCACAAATTCTCAAACTAATTAATCTCATAACGATTTAAAATCACTACGATCCTCTTGATTATGAAGAGTGTTCGATTTTATTGAGAAAATGTTGTTAGATTCCTTGAAGTTGTAATGAAAACTTTTTGATTTGTTTAATTTTTTAATCGAACTAATTTTTGAGAATGGGTTACCACTTTATTATTGAAACTAACGTAATTATATGTTTCAAAATCTTCCTATTACAGTAATAATAATCATCAGTTCTCTGGTTCATGTCAACGCAAACCAAGAAATTTGCGTTAATGTTGCCAAGGAGGATACAAATTTGGCTGAATTGACGTTGGGTATACGCCTATTTTCGAAAGTTCTTATGAAGGTATTATAATATACATGAAAAGAAGCTTGCTCACTTATTTATAGAAAAATTATTGATATAATTTGGTAATCAGGAATATAAAAATTGTGGGCCTCTTTATGCCATAGACGGTATATTTACCGTCAAGAATATTGCTTTTCAATTTACTTTTTAAAATTATAGTATATGTAGTGCTGCATTCTAATATGAGAATTTTAAATATTTCGATCGGTTTCGGTCGTTTTCAAAACATATGCTAAAGCCAACTTCTCGTGCATTCATTTGTTTCCAAACAAATCGGCTTATGTCAATCTTCGGATCAATTTCAAACGATAATATCGGAAATGTCATGATAAAAAGGACTTTGTAGAGTTTTGTAAAAATTAATTAATTTCGAATTTTCAATAATTCCGATAAGGGAAACTTTCTCCATTTCATAATTGAATTTAACTGCCAACTGAAAAAAATTGTCGATAAAATAATATTTATAATCTCACCAAAAACATTTACAATGCAAAAAATTCCACCAAGTAAAAAGTTATCAGCAGAATCAACATAAAAAATTATTGAAATCGAAGTTTGCCAAGTAATTCTAAATGATATCTAAATATTAAAAAACTGCTGCAAAGTAGTTTGGTGGGCGCGTTCATTATATGGTGTATCTTTCATTTTGATCATTTCATGAACACTGAGCTTCCTCATAGAGGATTGTTTTGTTATAAAGAAATCATTCTTCGACAAGAATCGGGTTAATATATTTTCTATGATTAGAGTATTTTGGATTCTAAAAGAAGTTTAATAGAATGGAAAAAGCGATTTCACCTGCGTTTTTAATTGTTTATTGTTTCTTATTTATTTCTCATTTCTTATTGCTAATTATTATTTATAGTTTATTTTTCCTAGGTCATAAAATGTTTTTATATAGTTCAATAGATTCATTTTATCAACACGAATAAATATACTCAAAAAGTTAATGCATTTTTAAAATTGAGAATTTTGTATCATTTAAACGTTGAACAAATTTACAAATCTGTACATGTCATATCTTCATTCGGTCATAGAGTGCTTCTAAATAAATCATTTGATTCACTTTGTCAAAATGAACGAATGTTGTGTTTATTATGTTGCTCTATCAAGAATATTCAAAAAAATTTACTTATAAATAAAACAATATAAGTAAACGAAATAAAGAAATATAATATAAATATAATATATAAATATAAATAAACGAAAAATGAAAAACTTCAAAAATTCCTAAAGATGAAAATTCTCGAACGGAGGTAGCTATGAACATTCTATTTAATTATATCAAGTAAATACCACTCTATGTTTGAAAAAATTTGAGTTACAGAGCCTGGAATTGCTGCCAGTACCGTGATAAAAATTCTTGAAATTTCGAATTTTTCAAATTAATTTTTTGTTTCATCTTTTTGGAAAAAAATATTTATTCTTATCCGATCCGGCACTAAACTTGATAAATAGTGGGCATTATTCAGGATTACTTTCCCTCCAAATTGCATGTCCCTACTTAACTCTACTTGTTTTCGAGTTATCATAAAAAGAACTTTGTTGACACTCACACACACGCACGCACGCACGCATACACACACACGCGCGCGCGCACACGCACGCACATATCTTAGAAACCTGTTTTTCGGACTCCTGAGGTCGAATTATGTCAAGATGTATCAAGAAATGATGATCGAAAATTTTTATCGTTTCAAAGCTTTTTCTATGAGGAGGCAATTTATTAAATCTAAAAAAAAACTGAAACTTTGAGAGAGCAGTAAAAGGAAAAAAGCTTAAAATTTGGCGAAATAATTATTATAAGAAAAGAAAATATCTCGCCAAGTTGTATGTTTTTTTCTTTTAATACACTCTCACAGTTTCTGTAATTTTCTTTAATTCAATAAATTCTAATATTAAGATATCATTCAGAATTACTCGGCAAACTTTGATTCCAATGATTTTCATTTCATTCAATTTCTGTGTTGATTCAACTGATAACTTCCTACTTGGCGGCAGTTTTTGCGCCGTAGATGTTTTTGGTAGATTTCACTTCTTTTTAAATGAAAATTGTTATTAAATAAAATAGCATTTTTGAATGAATGAAAATTTTTTATTTCAAACCCAATATAATGCATATTATTTGGTAACAATTGGTTTAAAGCTGTAAGCTGTTGCGGTATATAATTACTGAAGAATCAATTATTTTGCATAAAATGTATAATTTATCAAAAAATAAGTAGTAAATCAAAATTTTCTAAAAAGTATATCAAGAATTCCATCCAACAAAATTCTACTGAAATTTTGGTACTGATTGATTCTGAAGTATAGGCTACAGGAGTAGCTACTTACTAAGAAATCGAAATTTTTCACACAATGTACAAAATGTACAAAATATCAAAAAATAATCATCGACGAATCAAAATTTCCTGAAGAATATATCGAGAATTTTATCCAACAGAATTGTTCTGAAAATTTTGTACCAAACGAGCCTACAAAAATGTTGTAGAATTCGAAATAAGAACATATTTTTGATATGAAATTGGAAAAATCGTGGCAGCACGTTTTTCAAAAATAAATTTTTCTATTTTCGATTTTTGGATTTCAAATATGATAGAAAACATAATGATGATAGAAAAAATGATTATTGTGATACCATGTTCCAAAATGAGAGCTATATAACTTACAGAGAGTTTTGTTTATTCAAAAAAGCCTTTTTTGGAACAGTTGCGAGAGAAGTACGGTTTCTCGTGCCTGTATAACGTGCTCGAAGTGCCCGATTCTCAAATTTTATGACAGAATTTATTCGCGCTCACCTAACCGTGCGCGAATGAAAACGGTCAGTTGTTCGCACACTTCGCTCTCAGTTGTTTCAAAAAATAGTATGTGTGACAAGTGCGCGTCGGTGTGCACTTGTCACACAATATACTATCATCAGAAAAAGTTGTTAAAACATTATTTTACTCACTGGTTAATCACAGGTTGTAATTGAATGATGCTCGCCTAACTAAAAAATTTTAATGAAAGGTTTTATATATTGAAAAAATTGTTTGCTTCGGGTTTTTTTATATAAAAAATTCTACGTCATCATAAATAATATCAAATCAATATTATTCATCTTCAAGGAAGTTTCGGTTTAAGTTAGTTAAGGCTCACCGTATATAGTAATTATATTTCAGTATTCATTCTAAAAATATCAATTATAAATATGTAGATCTACACACACGGAGAAACCCAAACACCAATGGTTGATGTTTGTTGGAAGAAAAATCGCGAAACACCACTGAATGCTGCGTACGCACAAATCATTGGTGTTCACGCAGTGGCCAGTGATGCCTTACGCAACAATAATCAAAACATGACTGA
>JAUMHM010087158.1:0-10522 GCA_032362435.1 Melikaiella ostensackeni | reverse complement strand
CCCCCCCCCCCCCCCCCCCCCCCCCCCCCCCCCCCCCCCCCCCCCCCCCCCCCCCCCCCCCCCCCCCGTGGAAGTAATGTTACGAGCTTGGATAACGTTTAGTACGTTTTCTGATGACAAGTTTTTACAAAGTTTGCCAATTCTGCGAAAAAGATTGCCCTGCAACGGTACATCTCAATAATAACATTAAAAGTTTGAAAGTCAATTTCATATTTCAGACTTCACTTCACTTCTTTCCCTAATCCCCCCCTTTTTCCTTTTTGAAATAATTTTTCTTTTTTCCCCTATTTTCCAGAAACTTCCCCATTTTCTCCTTTTTCTCGTTTTTTTTTTTGCTTAAATGCAAACAAAATTAATAGAACCCAATAAAAAAATCCAACTATTTTTAGTAAAAAGCTATTTTTTTTGGTTGAAAATTTAATTATTTTATTGAAAATGCAACTGCTTTCTTAAAAAGTCATCTTTTTGGTCAAAAATTCCACTACTTAATTGAAAGTTGAATTACTTGGTTAAAAATTCATTTTTTGGTTAAAAAAGCAATTATTTGGTTGAAACTTGAATTACTTTGTAGAAAATGCATTTTTTTAGTTAAAAATTCGTAGTTTTATCTGGAAATTCAACTATTTGGTTGTTGAATATTGGTCTTTTTGGCTTAAAAATTCAACAATTTGGTAGAAAATTCAACTACTTGGTTAAAAATTAAAGTATTTATTTGAAAATTGAACCATTTGGTAGAAAATTAAACATTTTCGTTGAAAAATCATATTTTTGGGTTGAAAATTCAACTGCTTTTAGATAATTCGTCTTTTTGACTTCAAAATTCAACAATTTTGTTGAAAATTAATGTATTTTGTTGAGAAAACGTCTTTTTTGGTAAAACTTTAATCTTCTTGGTAGAAAATTCATTCTTTTGGTTAAAAACTTAACTATTTCGTTAAAAATTCATCTTTGTTGATTGAAAATTTATCTATTTAGTTTAAAGTTGAACAACTCTGTTAAAAATTCGTTGTTTAGTTGGTTAAAAATAATTTTCCACCTGAAAATTTAAGTATTCCATTTTTGGTAGAATATTTATCATTTATGAGTTGAAAATTCAACTATTTGGTACAAAATTCATGTGTTTTGTTGAGAATTCGTCTTTTTGGGTGAAGAATTAACCTTGTTTGTTGAAAATTAATCATTTTGGTTGAGGGTTCTATTATTAGGTTACAAATTCATCTTTTTTGATTGAATTCAACTATTTGATTGAAAATTCATCCTTCTTGATTGAAAATTAACTTTCTTGTTGAAAATTTATCTTTTCCGGTATAAAAGTCAACTGTTTTCTAAAACATTCGACTTTTTAGCTTAAAAACTTAACTCTTTTAGTTCAAAATTAAATTTTTTTATTGAAAGTTTAATTATTTTGTTGAAAACTCAACTATTTTGTTGAAGTCACCTCTTTTGATCGAAAATACAACTTTTTTGTTGAAAATTCGACCATTTGATTGATAATGCGTCTTTTTAAGTTGAAAATTCAACAATTTTGTTTAAAAAAATGAAAGAAAGATATGCCGAACGAAACTACTCTGCCTAAAATAAAGAAAGAAATCAATCAAATAGAACATTATTTGACAATAGCTACCTGTTATCGAAAAAATCGGCCATCTTCAAAAAAGTTTTTTATGGGTTGAGATGTTTATTTATTAAAATCTCATATAAATATAAAATTTGCAACATTTTTCCACATACAAAATTCAACTGTTGAAAATTGTAGAAAATTGAATTTTCAACAGTTGAATTTTAATTAATTAGGATTAGGATACAAATTATTAGAAAAAAACAAGACATTTTTAATAGTTTTCAATCATTTGAAGGGATTTCAAAGGATTTTAAAGATTCTGGGATAATATTTCAAATCCTTTGAAATTCTATTAAATTTTCTTCGATTTTTATAGTTGAATTTTCAACAGTTGAAAATTCGAGAAAAAGGCGAATTTCATATTAAAAGCAAGTGTGGAAAATTTTATGTTTACATAATTTCATATGAAAATTTAATGAATAAACATTTCAATTCATAAAATGAAAATTTGGAAAAAAGTAGATTTTTTAGAAAACGGGTCGCCGTTTTTTTTCTTGAATTTTAAACGGTTGAACAAATCATTTTTTTGGTTAAAGATTCATCATTTTAGTTGAATTTCGTCTCTTTGGTTTGAAAATTCATCTCTTTTGGTTAAAATTCATAAATTTTATTATTTAGTCGAGAATTTAATTATTTTGTTAAGAATTTAACAATTTCTTAAAAAAGTCATCCTTTTTCGTTGAAAATTCGTCTTTTTGGTTGAAAGCTTAAAGATATTGATTTTAAATTGATTTTTTGGTTTAATTTCTTCGATTTTCAACAATTTAAAATTCACCTGTTTAAAATCAAATTTTCAATTTTCTTTAATTTTTAATAGTTGAATTTTCAACAGGTGAAATTTAAAGAAAAAAAACGAATGTTATATTAAAAAGAAGTGTTAAAAATGTTATATTTACATACTTTACATGAGAATTTTGTAAATAAACATTTTAATCCATAAAATGAAAATTTGGAAAAAGATGATTTTTTCGAAAACGGGTAGCCATTTTTTTTCTTGAATTTTCAACACTCAACAATTCATTTTTTTGGTTAAAGATTTGTCATTTAATGTAGTTGAATTTTGTCTTTTTGGTTTGAAAATTCAACTGTTTTGTTGATAATTTGTCTTCTTGGGTTAAAAATTCAAACTGTTTTGGTAGAAAATTTAACTATTTGTTTGTAAATTAACTTTTTTGGCTTGTAACTTCAACAGTTAGGTTAAAATTGTTATTCTTTCTGGAATGAAAAATCTTTCTTGGTTGAAACTTCATCTCTTTCGGTATCAATTTCTTGTAATCATCTTTTTTGTTTAAAAATTCAACTGTTTGGTTGAAAATTCGTCTTTTTGGTTGTAAGTTCAACTGCTTTGTTGAAAATTCGTCTTCTTGGGTTGAAAGTTGAACTATTTTAGTAGAAAATTGAACTGTTTGGTCGGAAATTAGCTTTTTTGTTGAAAATACAAAACAAGTCAACAATTGTTAATAAGATACAATTCAACTACTTTGTAGAAAATTCGTCTTTTTGGCTTGAAACCTCAACAGTTTTGTTGAAATTGTTTTTCTTTCTTGAATGAAAAATCTTTCTTAGTTGAAAATTCAACTATTTTGTTAGATTCCGTCTTTTTGGTTTGGAACTTCATCTCTTCTGGTAAAAATTTCTTCTAATCATCTTTTTTGGTTAAAAATTCAACTGTTTGATTGAAATTCAAAATCCTTTGTTGAAAATTTATCTTTTCTACTTGAAAATTCAACTATTTGTTTAAAAATTCATGTATTTTGTTAAATATGCGTATTATCTGGTAGAAAAATGTTTTATTTACATAATTTTGCAAGAGAATTTAATAAATAAACATTTCAATACACACAAAAAATGATGGAAAAAGTCGGATTTTTTCGAAAATGGGTCGTCATTGGCAAATAATGTTTTGGCAAATTAATAATCATCCAATGGAATCTCAGTAGGGAATTTATGAGATTTAAGACAAAATCCCAATTCTGATCAAGTCCTTGCTAGATGCAGTCTTCGGCGCAGTTATTTACATACAGAAAATTATGAAAGAAATTACCCCTTTAAATACGCTCTTTTTTTATTTAAAAATATTTTTATGCTACACTTCTATTTAAGAAACTAATTTTTGACTGCCCTTTAAAAAGGCTACTTTTTCAATACTTTTTTTTATTATTGAGGATACTTTTTTCTTCAGGAAGATACTTTTTTGATACTTTTTTCAGTTGCATACAGCACTTGAAAGCCTGCTATTATACTTTTGATTACTCTTTTTATTTTTTATTTTTAGTGATTCGCACATGATTCACATGATACAATGCAATTTAAAATAAGTTCGATTTCAACTTTTTTTTGAATGTCAAGTTCAATTGTAAACTTTTTCAATTATGAAAACATTCAGTTTACAATGCGTAATTCTAAAATATTTCACTTTATAAATGTTCTATTAGGTCTTCATTTTTGAGTGTAGATTTTCTATTTTAAGAATTTTAAAATGCTGTTTTGAAGACTTAAACAATTAAAAATTAATAGTATTTGAATTTGAAAATATTAGATAAAATACGTTGTAAGTCTATTATATATAAATATAAATTAATTAAAGATTTTTAAAACTGAACTGTAGTTCGATTATTGAAAATTGAACAATAATTGATTTTACAAGACGATTCTGAAAGGATTTTCAAGATTTTAGGGTAATATTTCAAATCGTTTGAAATTCTATTAGGTTTTCTTCGATTCTTAATAGTTGAACTTTCAACAGTTGAAAATTCTAGAGAAAAGCTAATTTCATATTAAAAACAAGTGTTGAAAATTGTATGTTTACATAATTTTACATGAAAATTTAATAAATAAAAATTTCAATTCATAAAATGAGAATTTGGAAAAAGTAGATTTTTTAGAAAACGGGCCGCCGTTTTTTTCTTAAATTTTCAACAGTTGAACAATTCATTTTTTTGGTTAAAGATTCATCATTTTAGTTGAATTTCGTAGTTCGATTATTGAAAATTGAGCAATAATTGATTTTACAAGACGATTCTGAATCTGTTTATAATTAAACAACTGACGGATTTTAACGTTGAAAATTGAACTGTTTCAACTCAAAAGCTTTGGTAGTCAAACAAATGTAAATGTCCGATCGAAACTTTATAAACTATTTTCAATTTTTAAATAATTTCAAATTAATAGATTCATAATTAAACGCTTTAATTCATTTTTAAGTCCTATTTAAATACTGTAGGTTGATTTTGAACCAATCTATTCAGATTATTCCATTTTTCAATACAGAAAAAGGTAATTAGGTAATAATCCAAAATCATAATACATTTTTTCAAAATTACTAACTTTCTCAAATTTGTGGGCAATGTTTAAATAAAATATATATCTTTTAGTAAATTGAGTCAATCATTAAAACCTCAATTAAAGGGAATCTTAAGTATTCATAGGCAACCCTGCAGATTGGAACAAATCTTTGCTTAATGTCTCTCTTTTAAAATTTCAGAAAGATCGAAATAAAATCTACTTTCTTATGAAATTTTTTTGTGTACTAAAAAAGAACACCCAAAAGGTTCACAACTCAAAAATAAACTTTGAGACTACTCGCTTTTCCGGCTCATTAGAGACAAATGTACAATAAATGTACAAAACAAAAAGAAAGAAGAAAGAGTCAACCAAAGCCAACCTCACACTGTTTCTTTCCTCTGTCTTTTTTATACTACTGGGGACCAACTTGGGACCAACTATGCTTCGAAGCCAATTTAGACTTCTTCATCAGAGATAATTTATAGAAAAACAACAGGTACAAAAATGAAAAATTGTTGTTTAAGTCTAAATTATTAAATTTTTAGCCCATTTAATTTGAAATGTTTTAATTAAAAAAAGAAGAATTTCGTAATATTTAGCAGTATGTGACTGTTCATCTAAAATGAGCAATTATGAATCAAATATTAAAAATTGAATTGTTTGAAATAGAAAGCCGTGAATCCTTAAAAAATACAGAGTACTAAATTTAAGCTTTGAACGTTACAATTTTAATCGCTCCATTTTTTAAATGTTTAATTTGTTAGTGAAAGTGTTGAATTTTGATGTATAAACAACAAATGAACAATTATTAATTTTAAACGTAATATCATTTTGACTTTAAAATATTAATGTATAAAAAAGCGTTTGAATTTCACAATTCAAATTTAAAAAAATGGATGGAATGTTGTTATTTAATTTTTTTCCCGACTTCGAAGAGGAAATTTTTTGTTTTTTACATTCTTATTGAGTTAAAGTCGGGCAAATTTCGTATTTTTAACATTTTTATTGAGCGTGAAACGAGGAAATTTTAGTTTTTAATTTTCGTTGAATTGTCAGAGGGACATTTTATATTTTTAAGATTTTTATGGAGTTGGAAAGGAGGAAATTTTAGTTTGCAATATTTTATAAATTGGAAGAAGGATAATTTTTTACTTTTAAGATTTTTATTGAGTTGGAAGGAAGGGAAGTTAAGTTATTAATAATTGTTCTGAATTGGAAGAGGGTAATTTTTTATTTTTAACATTTTTATTGAGTGCACGTGGGGCAAATTTGGTATTTATAACATTCAGATGAAAGGGGGGAACTTTTGATTTTCAATTTTGTACTGAATTGGAAGAGGGACATGTTTTATTTTTAACATTTCTAATATGTGAATCGAAAGGGAGGATTAGTTTTAATTTACACCATTGAAAATGATAGCTTGGATTTATATTTTTTAAGCAGAAATCTTTAAACTGCTCCATTTATAAGAGTTTAAAATGAAAAATTCTGCAATTCAATGGCATTTAATTTAAAGTTGTTTAATTGGAATGTGTTAAAAGCTTCTATTTTGTACGTATAAATTATTGAGCGTTTCAATTAAAAATTTCTGTATTAAAAATTTATTAAGCTTCAATTTTAAAAGTTTAAAATTCAAAAGAGTTCTATTTTGAGATCGTTCACAAATTGCGTAAAGTTTTTTTTCGATCATTTTGACCATAGTAAGTGTATGTAACTTTAACATGGTCGCGAAAAAAATTAGACCCCCCCCCTCTTTTATTTTACGTAATATGTGAACGTTCCCTTTGAGTACTTTAATTTGTCATAGTTCAGTTTTGATTAGGGAACGTCCATTAATTACGTCAGGATGATTTTCGAAATTTTAAACCTTTTCCCCCCTTATTGTAAGGATTCGCAAGATTTTTGTGACCCCCACCCCCTTCATACGTAAGATTTTATATTTGTTCTCAATATATCAACAATATAACAATTATTTTCAATGTAAACGGGATTTCAAAACAGTTCCAGTGATTTGAAAAATTTTCAACAGATTTCAAAAAATTTTGAGGTTTTTCAAAGAATTACAACATTTTTATGGAGTTTAACGAGATTTCTAAAGCTTTTTAAGGATCTCATGAGATTTCAAGGGACTAAAAAAGTTTTAGGGTATTACGAGAGGTTTCACATATTTTAAGTGATTTTAAAAAATTTCAAGAGATGTTACGTGATTTCAAGAGATACCGAAGTACTTCGAAGGATTTTGAAGGATTTTACAGAATTAAGAACGATTTCCGCGGATTGGAAAGAATTTTAAGGGATTTTAAGAGATTTGCAAATATTTCAAAAGAAGTCATGAGATTTTAATTGGATTTCGAAGATTTGAAGGGATTTTAATGAATTTAAACGTATTTTAAGAGATCTAAAGCGTTTTCGATGACTTCACGGGGTTTTAATGGATTTCATAAGATTTCAATGATTTAACAGAATTTCAAAGGATTTTCGAATGTTATAAAGGATTTTAAGGTATTTCGAGGAATGTTAATGGCTTTCAAAAGATTTGAAAGGATTTTAAAATATTTAAAGGGACTTTAAGAGATTCGGAAAGATTCAAGGGATTTTAGGGTATTTCAAAGGACTACAAAGTATTTCAAAGAATTGCAAAATTTTTATGGAATTTAACGAGAATTCCAAAGCTATTCAGGGTTTCCATGAGATTTCGAGAGATTTAAAAATATTTCAAGGGATTACAAAAGTTTCAGGATATTATAAACAAATCGAAAGGATTTTGATTGGATTTCGAAGATTTGAAGGAATTTGAAGGAATATCACAAGACTTAAAAAGATTTAAAAACATTTATAAAGATTTCAAAGAATTTTAACGGATTTTAAGAGATTTAAAGCGTTTTGCCATGATTTCACGAGACTTCGAAAGATTCTTAAAGAATTAAAAAGGTTCCAAAGTATATCCACGGATTTTAAAGGAATTCGTAAGATTTCAAAGGCTTTAATGGAATTCCAAAGGACTTCCGAATATTATAAAGGATTTTAAGGGATTTCGAGAGATTCTGAAAGATTCCCACGAATTTGAAAGATTGAAATGAATTTTAAAGGTATTTAAAAGATTTGAAGGGATCTCGTAATATTTCGAAATGTTTCATGGAATTTCAAGAATTTTAATCGATTTTTAAAGATTTTAAGGGATATTTGTGAGACTTTGAAGATTTGAAGGGATTTGAAGGAATTTCAAAAGAGTTAAAAAGATTTTAAGGGATTTTAACAGATTTTAAGAGATTTAAAGCTTTTTCGATGATTTCGAGGAATTTTAAGAGATTTAAAAATATCCTAAAGTATCTGCTCAAATTTTAGAGGATTTCGTAAGATTTCAAAGGATTCAACGGAATTTCAAAGGATTTCGAGGAATTTTAATGGCTTTTAAAAGTAACTCAAAGACTTCAATGGATGTCGTAATATTTCGAAATATTTCACGAAATTTCAAGATTTTAAACTGTTTTTATAGAGATTTTAAGGGATTTCGACGGATTTTAAAGGATTTTTATGGGCTATTGAAGATTTCAAGCGATTTCAAGGATTCAAAAAGATTTTACAAAGTCACAGAATTTCAAGAGATTTCCACAATTTTTAAAGGATTACAATGGATTTCCAGGGAGCTAAATCGTTTTTTAATCGTTTTTTAAAAGGATTTCAGAAGATTATGTACGATGTCCGTGGGATTCAAAGGATCAAAATAATTACATCTTTAAATAAAAATGACATAAAACAAATGATGATCTAGTGTGTATAATATGTAGTAAAGAGGTAATTTTAATAGCGTAAAAAGCCTTACGTAATTAATGGATGCTCGCTTACTTCAAATGAAACAAATTTCACTTTTAAGAGTTCGATTTTTTAAATTTCAATGACAGTGAAAATTTTGTGTGAATCGGGAAATACCCGAGAATTTTTCCCCTCTTTCAAGACGTCTACCCTAAATGAGTTTTGAAAATTTGATAAAGTTTAAGGACGATTTCTATTTTTATTTCTTGAGTTGCTAAGTTTACGTTGCTCAAGCTTGTTGCTTGAGGCTGGGAATTAATTTGAATCTTGTGATTAATATATTGAGGTCTATAACGTGGGTTATGCCGTCGTAGAAAATTAACGGAATGGAGTTCTGAAGTGATTGGTGTAGTTTCTCCTACAACACAGGTGTTTGCGCTTGACTTGAATTATCGTCAACTCAAAGTAGAGGCTCAAGGGGACCAAATAACCAAACTATCCGCGTCATCGCTAACGAGACAGGTTAGGTATGTCGAATCGATCATTTTCCTGATTTTAGAACCAGTTGAGCTGCTACCATAGTCCCGAAAATGCGTATCTTTCTTAGTGTTCTAAAGAGTTTAACTTTTTGGCTCCGGGGTGAGACAAGGGGGTTTAGAATTTCCAAATCTGGGTGTCTTTATGTTTTCGACCTTGTAGATTACGAATTCGCAATCAGAAAGTTGATATCTCAAACAGGAAAATAGTTACGACTACCTGAACAAGTCTTCATTAGAACTAAATTTTTTGCATATTTCTCGACAAAAATCGAATTATTCCAGGTATAACAGGGTTTCACGAATAAAGATCGACGTCTAGTGTTACAGTATACGTTTCAAAGCAGAGCTCGTTTATTTGTTCTGAACATGATCATTTTTTAAACAATCAGTCAACTGGACACAAAGTTACCTTACAGTTGTCACATCGAATTCCAGGTCGCTTTCCTCGACCTTGAGAGAAAAAGTATGCACAACGAGATCGTCTACTTTCACCATCAGTAATAAACTCGGGATAATGTGGTGTAGCACAGTGTTGTTGTATGTTTTGTTCATTCAAACGACACACTCATTCCACAACACCGCTCCTACACGAGTCGCTGATCAATCTCTGTAGCAATCACCCCAGGTAAAGAGCTTCGCAAGGCCATTATTAGGCCATTATTACTAATCCACTAAGAAAATATCTTCACGCAGGCCCATTAGTATCCAAAATCTTTCGTTTCAGGCATCACTCTTCTTTTTATAAACAATTGTTCTCCATGCATCCCTATCCTTACACACATCTTTTGCCTCCGTTACATTCATAGACCGCTTCATGTACGATCTTGTGTTTCTACGACTTCTAATATCCCTTCGCTTCAGAATCTCATTGACACATCCCAACCATTCCTTCATCGGTCTTCACTTTGCTCCTACTATTTTCTTGATACGTCCAGGTCTCGCTACCATATAGCACTGTCGGTGCAAGGACAGAGTTATATATTACAATTTTAACTTTACTCGTTACATTTTTACTTCTAGTAATAGCTTGTTCACTGCCATAATTTTTCTACCCTCGTTTATACGTCTGGATATCTCTACATCTATCTTTCCGTCATCAGTAAATAAACTTCCAGGATACACGAACTCATCAACTTGTTCTATCCTCTCTTCGTTTAAGGCAATATTGCATATTGTTTTCTCACCCTTCTTTCGAAAACGATAGTTTTCGTTTTATTTGCGTTAATTTTAAGACCCATAACCTTCATGCTGGTATCCATTCTGCTCATCATTCTCTGCAAATCGTCGACTGATTCTGCCGTAACAATCTTATCATCTGCAAACG
>JAUMHM010087157.1:0-10523 GCA_032362435.1 Melikaiella ostensackeni | reverse complement strand
CACCATGCACATGCATTGTTTGATTGATTTTTTTAGGTTCGAGCCGAGTATAGTTTCACGTGCATTTTACGTAGCCATCTCTTAGACTATAAATACAGTTTGCCGGTTCCCAATATTGTCCCCCCTTCTCCTTTCCTCTTCATCTTCTCCGCCAAGTCTGCCAATGGAACACTAAATAGAAGAGGGCTCAACGGGCAGCCTTAAGTAAGACCCCTTCCTGTCCAGAATTTCACCCCTTGCTATTCTCCTATCTTCACCCTTATCTTAGTCTCCACAAATATCTCTTTCATCCTCTTTTTAAAATTTCATCTATAGTACTCCTCTCTCTTTCATAGGCTACCATAGCACCCTCCTATTTAGGGAGTCAAATGCTGCTTCAAAATCCCCAAAAAGTGCGACAGTTTTCCCTTTCTTTCGGCCCAAGTTCCTATTGACTAGAAAATTGATCAAGTGAATGTTATATGCGCTCCCCATCCCTTTCCTAAAACACGTTTTGTTCTGTGGTATACTTCCCTTTTCCTTCACTCGTCTTTCCAGCCTCTTCCTAAACACTTCTGCGTAAATTTTATAACATAAATTAACTTTTTTAATATAATTTTTTTTCAATTAAAATAAAAATTCTTCATACGGGATGAAAATCAAACGGACTTTGTTAGTATGGCATCATTCTCAGAATACCATTTTTTGTAGGCAACGAGGGTATAATTTTTTTTACCTGAATGTATGTAAAGCCTATGGCAACCTTATTTTTTGATAAGTACCAGGTTAACATTCAAATTAGTTGTACAGTTGAAAAACCTGAAATTAAGTATATGTTAAATCGAAAATATCTGTGAAAAATCATAAGATTAGATACAATGTAAATAAAATACTCAATGGTACATAATATGCACATATTGTTAGTATGGCATCTTTCTTAGAATACAATTTTTTTGTGGGCAACCAGGGTATAATTTCTTTTACCTGAATGTATGTAAAGCCTCTGGCAATCTTATTTTTTGATAAGTGCCAGGTTAACATTTAAATTAGTTGTACAGTTGATAAACTTGAAATTAAATATATTTTAAATCAAAAATAGATGTGAAAAATCATAAGATTAGAAACAATGTAAATAAAGTACTCTATGGTACATTATATGCACATATTGTTAGTATGGCATCTTTCTCAGAATATCATTTTTTGTAGGCAACGAGGGTATAATTTCTTTTACCTGCATGTATGTGGAACCTATGGCAACCTTATTTTTTGATTAGTACCAGGTTAACATTTTAATTATTTATAAACTTAAAAATTGTATGTAAAACCCCATGGCAACCTTATTTTTTGATAAGTACCAGGTTAACATTCAAATTAGTTGCACAATTGAAACAACTGAAAAAATTATCACAAGATTCATGCACACAACACGGGAAATGAAGAAACCATATCATAGTGCCAAGAACTGTGGGTTGATTGAGAACCAATCTATTCTGGTTATTCCATCTTTCAAAAAGAAAAAGGTAATAATCCAAACCAATAACATATTTCTGAAAAATTACTAACGCTCTCTATTTAAAAAAAAAATGTCAGTAAAATAAATAACTTTTGGTGAATTGAGTTAATCATTAACAACCTCAATTAAAAGAAATCTTAAGTACTTATAGGCAACCCTGCAGATTGGAACCAATCTTTGCTTAATGTCTCTCTTTCAAAATATCTTAGAGATCGAAATAAAATCTATTCTTTTATAAAAACTTGTTATGTACTGAAGAAGAACACCCAAAAAGTTCACAATTCAAAAATAGACTTTGAGACTACCCGATTTTTTGGCTCATTAGAAACAGATGTATAATTCCTCCTCTATCCCTGTTCATCACTTACCATTCCCTCCCCTTGTTTACCGCTTTCTTGATCTCTTGCATGTACCTTTCCTTCTCCCTCTGTCTTTACTCACTCAATATTCTCTCGAAATCTCCTTTCCTCCTATCAAGTTCCCATTTCTCATTTCCCCTTTCATCCATTCTCTTTCCTGTATCCTGTCTCTATTTTTTCTGCATTCATCGTCCCACTAACCTCTTCTACATCCCTCTCCATCTCCTTTCGTCTCATCTTTATCCCTACCTTATCAATCACACTTTTTTTATTTTTAAGATTTAGAATTTAAAATTCAGTAGTTTGGAATATTTATAGTCTAAATTGATTTAATTTTGATGCTGTTTTTTGGAATAGATAAATTATGAGGATTTAAAATTGGCATTTATTAAATTTTATAGACTTGCAAGTTCAAATTCTTCCATTCTTAAGGTTTGCGATTGAAGATTCCATTGATTTGAAATGTTTGTAGTTTGAAGTGATGTAATTTTAATTGATTTTTATGTAACAGTTAAGTTTTGAAGACTTAAAATTAAAACTTATTTAATTTTCAAGATTTGAAATTAACCAATATTCGATTTTGAAGAATTAAATTTGAAAGTCATATAATAATTTTAGAGATTTTCAATTTAAATTTCGTCAATTTTTAATGCTTAGAATAGGATATTCATTAATTTGTAATATTTATACATTAAAATGATGTAATTTTGAAAGTTTTTTTTGCATATGCAGTTCAGTTTTGAAGATTTACAGTTGCAAATTCTTCAATAATTGTAAACAATAGAAAATAATAAAAGATGCAATAAACAATAATAAATGACAGCGTTGATTTATTATTTCGAAAAATTCATATAATTTTTTACATATGTAACATATGTATATGTTTTCGTAGATAAAAAAGAAATGTTGGGTCCGGGTCCAGTGACAAGCAGCAAGTCACATGTCAGAGCCTCAAATTTGTGGCATGTCACATTTGCAGCAAGTCATATTTGCAGCATATCACATTTGAGGCAAGACACATTGTGACATTTATCATTTGGGAAAAATTTCAAGTCCACACCAAACTGACACAAATGCGGCAATTCACATTGCGGCGAGTCACATTCTCAAAATGTCACATTTGTAGCGAGTCACATTGTGGCATCTCCCATTAGGGAACGGAATTTAAGATCACATCAAACTGGCAAAAATGCAGCAAGCCATATCACAGCGAGTCACATTGTTAAAATGTCACATTTGCAGCAATTCACATTTTTCAAATGTCACATTTGTGGCAACTCACGTTGCGGCATATTTCATCTGGGAAAAGTATTAGGCCCACACCAAATTGTCAAGAATGCGGCAAGTCACATTTTCAAAATGTCACATTAAAGGCAAGTCACATTGTGTCACCTCTTATTAGGGAACGAAATTTAAGATCACATCAAACACTGGCAAAAATGCGGCAAGTCATATTGCTGCGAGTCACATTTTAAAAATGTCACATTTGCGGCTAGTCACATTTTGTAATTGTCTCATTTGCGGCATCAATCATTCGGGAAAAATATTAAGATTACATTAAACTGGCAAATTGCGGCAAGTCACATTACGGCGAGTCGCAATTTTAAAATGTCATATTTGTGGTAAGTCACATTTTTTGAATGTCACGTTTGCGAAAAGTCACATTGTGGCATCTCTCATTTGGGAAAAAATTTAATATCACATTAAACTGGAAAAAATGCGGCAAGTCATATTACGGCAAGTCGCATTTTTAAAATGTCACATTTGGGGCGTCACATTTTTAAAATGTCACATTTGCGGCAACACACATTGCGGCACCTCTTATTTGGGAACAGTATGAAGTCCACGCCAAACTGTCAAAAATTCAGTAAGTCACATTGTTGCGAGTCGCATTTTAAAAATGTTAAATTTGCGAAAATGAGAAGCTACATTGTGGCCTCTCTCATTATGGAAAAAAATTTAAGATCACATCAAACTCGCAAAAATGTGGCCAGTCACATTGCGGAAAGTCAAATTTAAAAAATAAAAATTTGCGACAAGTCACACTGTAGCATCCCTCATTTGAAAAAAATTTTAAGTGCACTTCAAAATGGCAAAAAAACGGCAAGACACATTCATCCAGAAATAGAGTTTCGCTGATAAATTAAACCACATGTCGAATTTTTTAACGATTTAAAAGTTTTTATTTTCAAATTATTACGCTTAATATCCTTTTTCGATCTTTGGGGTAATTTGATTTAATTTTGTGTTAAATTTTTCCTAATAAGCAATCCTAGAATAGTATGATTTTCCAGTGTATAATTTTTTGTGTTCGCCTGCATGAGTAAAGTGCACCAGAAATCAATAGTAGTCGATGCACAAACACAAATATAGTAAGAACTAAATTCTTCAGTCAACACTTTTATTATCATACACCAATTTTATGAACAAATAGACGAATAATAGAGCTTTTATAGAGGTACACATTTTTCTCCTTCTGCCAAATTATTTTTAAATACGTCGCAAAGTTATTTTTTAATAAAAATTTATTCAACATGAACACTGACAATTTTTAATAACGCATTGTACACAACATCGCGTGTTTATTTCGCATGTTTTTACAGAAAAACTATTTTTTTCGGAAAAATCCTGCGTAAATCCAGTTTCGAAGGTTTATTCTATGTCAACGATAGGAAAAAATACAAAATTTTTGAAAATCGAAAATGACTAGTGCTGGTAAGTTGCTATGTGTTACTACAAATAAAAATCTTTTATGACTTCACAAACTCAAAAATGTTCCTACGGTGTCGCAATAAGATCAAATAATTTTAATTTTGTATATTCAAATAAATTTCTCTATCGGTACGAAATTTATGGTAATTTTTTTTTGTACAGTTTCTAGACTATAAATTCTCCAAAAAATTAAAATTCGAAAAATATAACTTGTTCGAGTAAGAATTTTGTTTGAGTGAGCAAAAATGACATTTTTAAATGTTTTGTTCATTTTGATTGAAATTAAAGAAAAAATTAATTACTTGTCAAGTGCAACTTAAGACATGCCATACATTAAACTAAAGAAAAAGATTCAATAAAAATCGATTCAATCTGAAACAATGACATTTTTGCTCATTTCCAAAAAATTCTAACTTACCGAAAGTTATTTTTTTTTATTTCAATTATTTCAGCATTTAATAGCGAAAACTGTACTTCAAAAAAATCATTATTGTGGAACCCACAGGACAATTTTATACTGATAATGATATACTGATACACATATCAGCTTATCAGAACTAGCCATTTTCGATTTTTAAAAACTTTTTATTTTCGGCCTACGCTATTGTGGACATAAAATAAACCTTTCTTACTGGATTTACGCAGATTTTTGCAAAAAAAAAAAAAATTCTGTGAAAACATACGAATTAGACGTATGTATTCATTTCATAAATTCATCAAATCATCACGAAATTTTGGGACGATTAATCCATCCTTTTTCCCAGCTCCGCCAATTGGTTCATAACAATAAAATTATTGCCTAACAAATTTCGTTCTTACTATATTTGTGTTTCTGCGAAGATCGAAGCGGAATGCTATGCGCAGTAATTAAAAAAAAAACTTTGAAATTGCTAAAAAATTCAACCTGTAGTTTAATTTATCCGCGAAACTCTATTTCTGGATGAATGCAAATGAAAACGTTGGAACATGAGTTGCCACACATGTGACTTGCCGCATTTTTGCCATTTTGATATGGACTTAAAATTTTTCTTTAATGAGAGATGCTATAATGTGACTTGCCGCAAATATGACATTCTAAAAATGTGGCTCGCCGCAATGTGACTTGCCGCATTTTTGTCAGTTTGATGGGGAGTTCATATTTTTCCTCAAACGAGAAACGCCGCAATACGTGTTGCCGCAAATATAACATTTGAAAAATGTGACTTGCTGCAAACGAGGCATGTCTCAAATGTGACTTGCTGCGAATGTGACATGCCGAAAATGTGACATACCGCAAATGTGACTATTTTCACCAAGTAACTGTAGCTTCAATTAGTAAATTTTTTCAAGGGACTTCAAGACCACTACAAATAGGTGGTAGATAGATGGTCCACTATTCGGATCATTACCCTATTACTAAGATTAATACCGAGAATATTCAATATTCATAATAAAATTTCTAAGAACCAATCATAGATGAATAAATAAATAAACAACTCGAGAAGGGATTGGTCTCGCTCCAATCAGTTAAAATGATTAATCTCTTGTTGTCATTAGTTTCATATAAGGAAAATATATTGTTGACCCATGTCTGAAACGATTGAAAGATATAAGAAACGTTGACTGAAAGTGGGCTAAGCAAAGCCACTTGTGGAATACTGTACACACCAAAATTGAAGCCCGTGAAATATTAAAAGCCTCGAAGGGTCAGAATTCGATAGCCATCCATCTTTATTTTTTCAGAGATTTAGGAAAGAAGTTAAAGCCAGAGAACAATCTTTGAGAAGAGATTTCTACCTACGTTGCCCGAAAAATATCAATTTAGGTTAATCCCCTTATCCTACCCTAGTAAAATCTTATCCTGTCTTTTCTTCCATCCAAATTTTAATTAAATTTCTTATATTTATTGTCAAATAAATATAATGATTAATTTCCAAGCGTGTTATGTGGTTTTAATAAAATGATGCAAATATCGCGTATTATAGTTTCTGCACGTAACGGATTAACTAGGAATCAATCGATTGCATAATTTAGCTCAGTCCGAATAGAATGTCCGCTATTTTTTTCAAAGAATGAAATTAATAAAATTGTTTGACGAAAAGCAATAAAATTCAAGAGCAAAAGAGAAGGAGAATCCATTATGAAAAATATATAAATCGTTTATGACATATTTGAGCTTACGGTGGTCATTTAGGATATCCTTACATAGAGAGAATTTGTTGGGAACTTTTACACAACTGCATAAAGTAATCCCAGAACATGAGGACATAATTATAAGTTTTCATCTTCAGTCAAGTAAAACGAATCATGTGAGAATCTAATAAACGAATTAGGAGCTTATGACAGAATATGAGTGGATTTTCCTAACTGTCCGGTAATAAGTATTTATATTTTTCGGTAAAATTTCGAAAGACTTTATTGCTAGAATGGCAAAAAATTATAGAAAAAATATTGTACAAGCTTTCAAAGCATGATAGACAACGTAAGAGAGCTTTCTTGAAAAGAAATGAAAGATTCGTTTCGTGCGCTTGAATTTTTAACCGAGAGTATAACAAACTTTCATTGACGGACGAGAAAAATTTAAGGATGATAGCTGAGAAAAAAAAGGACTCGCTATTCAGTCTATTAATTGCTCGTATTTACACATTGAATATTACAACTCTTATATACAATTAGTCGCATACATACACATATTTCAAATGTTGATGAACTTAAATAATTATAAACTCATCCTATCCTACGCATATATATATATATAAACCTAACGAACGAACATAGTGCTGAAAGAGTAAAGCTTTCAAGTTTCTTTATTCGAGGTCGCTTGGTAAGTTTGTTAAAAAAAAAGCTAACATTTTTGAAAAAAAAAGCTTACCCTTATTTCTCAACGTAGTGTCCTTCGAGGGCTAGACACTTAGTCAACGAGGTTCTAATTTTTAAAATCATTTTAGAAAAGTAAGATTTCTCGAGCCATGTCTTCAAGTTGGAGAGCAGAAAGAAGTCGCACGGAGCTAAGTCTGGTAAATAGGGTGGATGAGGAATCAATTCGAAGCCCAGTTCATATATTTTTGCCATTGCGATTGCGGAGATGTGAACCGGTGCGTTGTAGTGATGAAACAGCACTTCTTGTGCGCCAATCGTGGCTGCTTTTTTTGTAGTTCGGCTTTAAAATGATCCAATAATGATGCATATTCTCTGTTCTCCGAGAGAAGGCTCAAAGCTTGCGCATGAGGGAGAAGAAACATTTTGGTGATGGAGTTTTCTTTCCTTTTTTTCTACGCATAGTTTTGTTTTCATTTTTCTTCTCATTGGTCGAAGTTTCACATTTATTGCTTTCTTGGTCTCCTTCGATAAAGTTAGTTGAAAAATTGTAACCAGATGTGAGCAACAGTAGCCTCGAACATCTCAGGAAATCCTGCCTTCACGGAAAAAATTTATGACAGGCTGCGTAAAGGGATCCAAAATTCGTCGGTCGTCTAAGCCTTTTCTCGGGGAACAGAGTATCGTACCTTCCTGTCATAGTTTTACTCTTTTCTAAGTAATCAATAAGGATAATTCCTTGGGAATCCCAAAATACTGTGACCATCACCTTCCCAGCTGACAACAGTCTTTGCCTTCTATGCCTATGGCGAACTATCACCAGGCAGTACCCACTGCTTTGACTGCTGCTTTGTCTCGGGTGTATAGTCCTATAGTTCTATAGTGTATAGCAAAGAGTCCTGCGGATTCCGATCAAACTTCGTCAAACACTGCGCTGAAACGTCTTTTCAGTTGTGCTTTTGATCAGGAGTCAGCAATCGCGGCGCCCATCTCGCATACACCTTCTTAACCTCCAATTTTTCGTGCAAGATGTTATAGACTCGTTCAGTAGAGATGCCTACAGTTTTAGAAGTCTCACGCATCTTGAATCGGCAATCTTGCATAACCATATGATAAGTTTTTTCCACCATATCCGATGTGGTGACCTCAAATGGACATCCGGAACGCGCTCCATCTTAAAGAAATCTAATGAAGAATAAAAAAAACTTGATTATTTTCATAGAAGAAATGGTTTTTCTGCCTATACAGTTAACTGTACATCAAGAAGGGTTTCTGATTAATTTTTCATCACAAAATAACAATCTCAATTCTTGTCAACAAATTAAATGAACAAAAAACCATATTTGGCACTTTCATGTGGACATTTTTTTATAGTTTACCTGATTTAAATTTCCTCGGAGAACATAGTCAAGTGAGAATCTTTTTGATACATTAATTTTTATTATTTTCATGAACAAATTATGTATGAAAAACCAAAATTTTTGGCATTCTTTTCGAAAAAATTTTTTTTGCTAATATACAGATTACAGTATATCAAGGAGGGTGTCTGATTATAAATGATGATACTATAGATGTTTTAGGTTTTTCCACTCTGGCCTGTGTTTTTATTGTTCTCAAATTTATATCAATTTGGTGGTTATAACGTTTTCGTCTTCACCTTCACCAAATTGATATTGATTTGAGAACAATAAAAACTCAGATCAGTATAGGAAAAGCCTGAAACATCTATTGTATTATATTTATATCTGGCCACAAACCATACCATCAAAATATGTAAATTATGATCTTAAATTAACAACCGTTATTGCTATAAATAAACTATGGTAATTTAATCCAGTATTTAGCACATTATATATCATGTTTTTGACCAAATTCTAATATCAAAGAACCTCAATGGCATAAAAATGAACAAAGAAGAAAAGACACTCCATTTATAGTGCGTGAAGAAAAAACTGTTTCGCGAAATTAGAAAAATTGGAAGTCGCTGTATAAAAAATTCCACGTGAAAGTCCCAAATATCGGTTTCCATTCATTTAATTTATTTATAGCAATTGAAAATATTACTTTGTGATGATGAATTAATCAGGAAGCTTCCGTGATGTACAATAAACTATATAGTGAGAAAAAAAATGTTCTACGAAAATTAACGAATTTTTCGTTATTATTTACTAAACTTGTTTAAACAAAAAGTAATTATTTTTATTAGTTGATTTGAGGAAAGAGACATAATTGTAAAAACAGTATAAATCAAATCAGATGAATAGTACAGATGTAATGGTTATAAAATATGGAAATTGTCGTATTGTTATAAAAATCGTTTATGACAATAATAAATATTAACTTTCATTTAATTTCAGAACATTTATGTTATAACTCTGCCAATTTATCGTACTTCCAGAGAGAAAAAATTTCCACCATCAACAACCCAGGTTGCATATTTGTTAACTTAAATCATTTATGACAAAAAAGGTAATGATTTCATAAATTATTTATGTTTTTAAAATGTGCCTACGTTGACTCAAGCCGATATGGATTATAGGCAAGTCCCTGGTACGAAGAAAAAAATGTTTTCCTCAAAAATACAGTTTTTTGTCAACTTCACGTTGAAAAAATATGAAAGATAAAAAATTCGAGAACATGCTTCGATAAATCTCTTGCGAATTTAATTCGCCTGAATTTATACATAAAGTCACAAATAAAATTTAAGTCGTTATTATATTAAGTCAATGAATTATTTGTTAATATTTCTGTATTCTTTAAATTAAAAATATTAAAAGTTATAAATAGAGTTATAAGATGATTTTTCGATATCGTCTGTATTCTTTAAAACTAATAACCCGTGTGGAAATTTCGCGTTGATCTTCGCGAGGCAATAGTTGCACTCATAAAAACAAATTAACAAATAATTCAAATGATAAATGATCCATAAAATAATATATAATAAACAAAACCAAAAATACGTTCATCAAATAAAAAACTTTATATTTTTAGAAAAAATTTATTTATCGTAGGATATGTGGAAAATGACTGTAAATGTCATTGTAAATGTGATTCGAGAAACACAATATTATTCGAAAAAATATTTATCTCGCTTTTAAACATTAATAGGCTTGAAGAATTACTTAATTTGTTTCATAATTTTTGTTAACACTCATTCATTTCGA
>JAUMHM010087156.1:0-10523 GCA_032362435.1 Melikaiella ostensackeni | reverse complement strand
CAAGCGAGTGTAAGAGTGAATGGACAATTGAGCGATTGGTTTGATATAAAGCAGGGCGTTAGGCAAGGCTGCGTTATTTCCTCCTGGATGTTCAATATATACATGGACAAATGTCTAAGAATGGCCCTCGTAGAGAAAGAAGGTGTTGATCTTGGAACAGTGAGAGTACGTGGACTGGCGTTTGCAGATGATAAGCTTATTGCGGCAGAATTAGTCGACAATTTGCAGAGAATAATGAGCAGACTGGACACCAGTATAAAGAGTTTGGGTCTTGAAATTAACGCAAATGAAACAAAAACCATCGTATTTGAAGAAAGGCGTGAGGAAACAGTATGTAACATTGCCTTAAACGAAGAAAGGATAGAACAAGTTGATGAGTTCGTGTATCTTGGAAGTTGACTCACTGCTGGCGGAAAGATAGATGCAGAGATATCCAGACGTATGAACGAGGGTAGAAAAATTATCGGCAGTGTACAAGCTATTACGAGAAGTGAAAATGTAACGAGTAAAGCTAAAATTGCAATATATAACTCTAACCTTGCACCCACAGTGCTATATGGTAGCGAGACCTGGACGTATCAAGAAAATAATAGGAGCAAAGTGAACGCGGTTGGGATGCAGTTCCTGCGGAATATCTGCGGTACAATGCTAATGGGCAAAGTCAGTAAAGAGTGGGTTCTAAAAGAATGTGGTATAGCAGAAACATTGTTTGACAAGAGTGAATGAAATCGAAACGAAGGGATATTAGAATTCGTGAAAACAAGAGCGTGCAGGAAGCGATGTATGGATGTAACGGAAACAAAAGATGTATGCAAGGATAGGGATGTATGGCGAACAATTGTTTATAAGAAGAAAAGTGATGCCTGAAACGAAAGATTTTGGATACTAATGGGCTAGCGTGAAGAGATTTTTTTAGTGGATTAGTATAATTGCTTTGCGGAGCTCTTCACCTGGGTGATTGATAGAGAGATTGATCAGCGACCCGCGTCAAAGCGGTGTTGTGGAATGATTGTTTCGTTTGAATGAACAACACCCGACTTCTAGATTGATCTAAAGCCTATCCCTTCTCCTACACATCCCTTACTTACCCCTACCATATAAAGTCCTTGATCCCCGGTAGTATGACGAGACTAGAACCGGAAGAGCTACGCTTACCCGAAAGGGATTTGACTTAATGGTATAATAATAGTATAATGAATTCAATCAAAATGATGAAATCAATAACATTCACAAAAAATATTTTTTCTGTGAAAAAGTTCGAAAAAGTTAGAAATCACCGTTCCGACTGATATTTCTGATTCAAAATATAATTTTTCGTTCAAAAGGTCACTTTCATTATTTTATTTGATAATTTGAAAGCGCATTTCACAATAAATGAATAAATTTATTATTAAGAAAGATTTTTCAAGAGAAAAACGACAATCATGTAAAAGAGCGAGTTTTTCATTGAAAAAAAGCATTAAAAATGTTTATCTATATGCAATTTTAACAAAATTTAGAAGAAAATTGAATGTTAAAACATTTTAATAAATGAAATGCAAACAAAAATTGGAAAAAAGTGTAGGCATCGAGAATCGAGCCCGCAACTTTCTGGCTACAAACTTGGCGCGCCACCGACTGAGCTACTCGGCCAGTTGGGAGAGGGATTTTTGTAGCCTTTAAGACCGGCGACGAAAACTTCAAAGTCGTTTTTCTGGAAACTGATCAAATATTGGGTCCTAGGGATTTCACAATTTTACTTTGGGGTCATGACCTTTATTTACAAAAATTATGAATTTAAACCAAAAATGCACTACCTTTCTCTATTTCATTAATCATTTCTAACTAAGTAGGACGAGGATAATAGTACAGTCATTTCGTGTCTGATATTTATTTCCAATCTATGGAGAGTGTGTGAAACCTTTCCCCATTGGATTAATTGACATTTAAAGTGCCTCCTCAGGAATGTGACAATTCCGCCCACGACTTCCTTGTCGTCTTAGTTTGATTTGCCGTTAAAGTTGATAGGGCCGGCCGACCCTGGGTTTGCCTGAGTGGTCATTCAACCACTTCGTTTGGAAGGACTATTTATTTACAAGATTCCTATGCTTCGAGGGGGTTAATTTCTTGGCAACGCATAAAACTATTGTAACCAAGTTAAAATAGTTTAGTTGCATTCATGATGGATTACGTGGTGCATGTGCAAGGCTTCTAGTTACCAGACAATAAATTTGTATTCAAAGAATTGGCTATATTGCCAATCAATGATGATATACTCACAAAGCCATATACTTTTTTCTCCCAATCAACCTGCAAGTGGAGCTACGTTTCGTCCAAATTTAAGTCTCTGAACATTTTTGTACAGTACAATCATTATGGAATATCTTATAATTCTAATGATTTGATTTAATGATATATTTTAATGCGTGTAATACTCGGGAGCGTTTTAAAATATGCAACAAAAGTTTATGTTAAAGAATTGGAAACAAAATTTTTAAACAATTGCTGAAAATGTCAACTGAAATTGTTGAAATGCTTGATCTGAAATGTCACTCGCTACAAAGATTGCGTGAGATGTTTGTAATTAATGATATGAAGCGTAAACATCATGTGTATGAAAATTCATTTTATTGCGCAACTGAAAATGTAATTTCTCATATTCATTTATTTTAGCTAATCCAACAGTCTTTAGACCAATTACAGGATTATTACAAAATTTTGATAATATAAGAGCGTTAAGTGTATTACACATTTTGGAGATCGAAATCTTATCTTATCTTATTTATCAGTAATTTAAGGTAATTTATTACTTCCGAGTTGGTCCAATCACTATTCACTACTGTAAAAGATGAGCAGTTTTTGTTGAAGGTTCTTGTTCTCTTAATTTTAATCAACTCTGAGGTGATAAGGGTTTTCACAAAACAGCAGACCATCAGTTAGCGGGAAATTCCTCAAAGTTCTTTATTGAATAAAACAATGATGAATTTTATGTTTATGAGAGAGAACATTTATCTCCACTTAAATTTCCACTCTTATTGCACATTTTATAAACATTAGTTGATAAACAGTCTTAGCTGAAATTACAGTTTCCCGGAATCACTACCGATCCGTTGCGGTGTTCGTTAGAATGCTTACTCATGACACGCATTCGGTAATACTTAGTTTTCACTTACACTTGAACGTGAGTGAGCGATTTGAAACTCACACACACACGCGCGCACACACACATGCCACGAAATTCAGAAAATAATGGCATAAGTATACTCACACTCTCAACATACCGCCCATTTTGAAATCACAATCAAATTTGATAGAATTTCGCGAAGGAAAAAAAATGACAATAAAAAGTCTACCGCCCGCCGTGACATAACGGCCTTAGATTTGAACATGATAAGTATAAAAACATCGTGACCCCCCTCCATGAACTATATTCATATTGTAAAACAAATTAATAAGTTCAAAAAAAAAAAAACAAAGAACGAAGAGTCCTTCAATGGGGTCACTTAAACCACATTATGGTTAAGACTGTCCGATAATTCAGCAGCCTCGACCAAAGAGATAGGTAACAAGCAAATTCTAAAGATCGAACGATCGAATTCTGTGTTAGCAGTTTCAACTCTAACGGTGCGTACACATTTGTCTTTCCCCGTATAGCACTTAATGATGCGACTCACTGTCCATTTTGAAGGGAAGAGAGCATCATGCTTTATTAGGACCATATCACTCACCTTAATATTGGGACGTTCTCGTTGCCACTTATAACGCTGCTGCAAAGAATGCAAATACTTAACGTTCCATCATCTCCAAAATATTTCTGCTATACGTTGCACTATTTGCCACCTAGTCAATCGATTTTCTGGAAGATATTCTACAGAAGGTTCAAGAGCACTAATAAGAGGGGCACCAACCAGAAAGTGACCTGGTGTCAAATACGATAAACCTTTAGGATCATCAGAATGAGGGCCTATTGGACGCGAGTTCAAGCATGCTTCTATTCGAGCTAGAGTCGTAGTAAATTCCTCAAATGTGAGGGTATGCGAACCCACACATCTACGCAGACGATGCTTAAGACTCTTAACACCAGCCTACCACAATCCCCCAAAATTAGGAGCTGCTGGTGGAATAAAATTCCACGTAGTTCCTTCAACTAAAAATAGATTCAATAAATCAGCATCCTCTTCTAACTGAGCTAAATTATGTCTCATTACGCGATCAGCACCATGAAAGGTAGTACCATTATCGCTGTACAAATGCGAGGGTTTCCCTCGACGAGCGATGAAGCGTTGATAAGCCGCTGAAAAGCCTTGGGAAGTGTAGTTACAAACAAATTCCAAATCAATCGCACGATTTACGCAGCAAACGAATAGCGCAACATAACCTTTATAACTTTTCTGACACCTACCTGGAGCAAACCGAACGGAGAAGGGACCAGCGTAATCAACCCCAGTATGTGTGAAAGGCCTACAATTCATAGTTCGAAAGTCAGATAAGCTACCTATTAATTGCTGAACAGTGACAGCTCGCTCACGTACACAAATGACCCAACGGCGAATTATACTCTTTACATGAGTTCGACCTCCGATTATCCGAAACCCCTGACGAAGAGTATATAATGTTAGCTGTGTGCCACCGTGCATAGATCTCAAATGAGCGTGTAAGCCTATAAGTTCACTACTACGATGGTTAGGCAATATAACAGAATGTTTCTCCTTATAACTTATAGGAGCCTGATGTAAGCAGCCACCTAAGCATAAAACACACAAACCATCCAAAAAAGCGTTCAAGGACTTCAAGGATGAACCTGAAGGAATCATGATTCCTTTGTTCTATAGCGCGTATATCACCTTCGAATGCAGAATTCTGAATTTGATGGATCCACCATAAAGAGGCTCTATTGATCTCAGATGCAGATAGAATAAGGAAATTCGGCGGATCTTTAACTTCCGTCGACTTTCCCGTTTTTAGACGAAGAGCATCAATAAAACGATGACAATAGGCCGTAATCCTAATTAGTTTCGGCCAGGATGAAATTTTATCAGCAAGATCAATAAAAGGCTGCTTCTCTTCGACGGAAAGGTGAGCAATTTGAGAGGTCTGGATTGAAGATTTTTGCTCAAGGTCAACGTCGACAGGTAATACCGCTCTTGATTCTGGCCAAGAAGACGAGTGACGCACTAGCCAAGGAGGTCTTCGCCACCATAAAGAATAACTTAGTGATTGCTCAGGTAAGAGGCCCGTGGAAGAACAATCAGCTGGGTTGTCAGCTGTGAAAACATGTCTCCACCTTGCTTGTGGAATACACTTTAGAATTTGAGCAACTCTATTGGACATGAACGTGCGCCAAGAAGACGGATGTTTGCTGAGCCAGGCTGATACCACTGTAGAATCAGTGTGGCAATATAATGGTACATTTTCAAATCCCATTATTTCAAGCATAAGGCGTAATGCTTCAGCCAGCAATTGAGCACCATATAATTCAAGTCGTGGTACACTCAGGGGCAGAATAGGAACCACTTTAGTTTTGGCATATATCAAAGAAACTTGAGCATCATCATCTTCTCGAAGAATACGTAGATATATCACAGCGGAATACGCATTGGTTAAAGCGTCAGAAAACCCATAAAGCTCATAACCTAAACTTGACTGTGTCTGACCAGTCCACCTTTCGCGATTACTGAAAGAATCTGTCGTTTCGTAAGTTGTTCAATGGGTCGCGCTTCAACCTTAATTCGAAAATTATCGGAAGCTGGATCCCAATGTAGACCTAAAACTTTCAACTGGATGTCCTCTCAAGCAAAAAATTCAAAGGCTCTTTCATGATTGCCAGAAGGACAATCTTGTAGTAATTTATCGTCATTAGAGGCCCATTTTCGAAGATGAAAGCCTCCTCGTGCCATCAACTGAGGGACCTGAGATTTTAATGCCTTGGCTTCCTCAAATTCATCAGCGCCAAATAATACGTCATCGACGTAAAGATTATTTTCTAGGATCGACTGAGCTTGTGGAAAATCAGACCCTTCATCTTTAGCTAATTGCTTGATTACACAGTTCGCAAGATAAGGTGCACAAGCAGTTCCATAAATTACAGTAGTCAGTCGCCAAACCTCTAACTTAGCTTCAGGAGAATGCCACAAAATGCGCTGATAATTAGTCAGCAATTTCGGACCGGTATGTAAATGAGAATTCAACTAAGTTCCGTTAGAAGTGAGGCCAGACGCATTGAATACTATTCGTAGATGAGTAGTAGAACTACCTTCTCTATGAACTGGATGATGAGGAAGATAAACAATTTGTTCAGAGTCCAATCCCGAAAAGTCAGAGACTAATTCCATGTGATTTAGATTCCGATACTCAGTGATAAATTCTGAATACTCCTCGAAAAGTTCAAGTTTTGCTTTTAAGCGAGACTACACCTTTTGCAAAATCAATGTAGCGTGATGATTGAATTACCTATATCAATAGAAGGGCCATTCTTAAAATGTTATCGAATCAAGTACCAAACAGAGGGCAATCGTCGATGGGAAGACAAAAAATGTTCCTCACAGCGAACTTCTTTTTCAGTTAAAGAAGATTCAGAAGGAGGGTTCCTCCATCTTCCAAAAACGTGTCATATCCTCATGCAGCACCTCGGCAGTAATACTAGAATGGGCTGTAATAGAACCATGTGAGGGTAACTGCTGGATTGGACCGGTTAGAATCCAGCCAAAAATAGAACTCTGAGCGGTGTGTACGACGGAGGATTTAATATTACTAAGGCATGTAATTCTACAGGACTCTGATTATTTTCCTTCGGACGTAACCACACTTTAGCTAATCGCTTAGCCGTACCAATAAACTTACCATCAACGCCATACACTAGCGTATTTACTTTTTTACACAGAGGATGCAAAGATTTGAGCATCCTTTCGGAGATAAAACTACACTCTGAGCCTTGATCTAAGAAAACTCGAAAAACGTTAGACCTACCACAATGAGCCTCAATTCTAATAAATGCTGTAGCGAGTAGAGTGGAACGTGTCATATTAGCATAGTTATTTATGAAACATGATGCTTTATTATCAAGAGCAATATGATGTGCTACCCGTATTGTCAACGGAGTCTCTTGGGTCGTAACATTGTTATTATTTGATGAGAAGCAACATCCCCTTGAGAGGTAGTAGAATTACTTGTGGTACTTGAAGGTTCAGAGGCTGCTGAATCACGTGAAAATTCCCTAGATTCATAGTGCAATAATGTATTGTGTTTACGTTGACACTTGGCGCATTTAACCTTGCTTGAGCAAGTATCTGGTTTATGAGCAGGTGTAAGACAATTGATACACGCATGATTGCGAAAAAGTATATGATTCTCTTTACAAAGAAGACATTTCGAATTAGAAGGGGCAGCATGGCTCTTAACTGAGGAACCCCTTTTATCTTTAATTTTATCAGAGAATCCTAATTTTGATACTTGAATTGCTTCCAAAGTTCTGATTCTAGTTGCTAAAAATTCATCTTAAAGTTCATAAGATGGATATTCCGTGGTAGGACAAAGCTGAGTTTCCCACTCTTTTAAAGAAGCTAAATCGAGGCGTCGAGTTGTCCGAAAAACGATAATGCCTTCCCAGTGTTCAACCGGGCGTTTTAAGTTTTTAAGCGCTGCAAGAGCCTCATTAGTAGATTCGCTAAGCAATTTTAAATCAGCTACCAAATTATCATTTACATTAGAAATACTAACTATCGCTTGTTAATGCGCACCTACTACTGCTCTTTCTATTATCATAATGCCTTTTAATTGCGTCCCAAATTGACTGAAAGTTGGCTTCAGTGACCTTGACATGTTTAATTAAATGCTCAGCCTCACCGGTCAAAGAAGTTTTCAAATACTGGAAACGAACAATGATCGATAAAGTTTCATTATGAACAATTGAAGCTTCAAATAGATCTTGAAACTTCTCTCAATCAGAAAAATCACCCGAAAAAGTAGGAATATTAATCTTAGGCAATTTAGGAGTGTTTGAATCATGTCGAATTGTACCTTCTCTCAAGAAGTAATCCTCGCGTGTTTCACTTAATAAATAAGTATCGATTTGTGAGTTTATATAATCGCAAGCACTGAGAATGGACTCCTCTATTTTTAAAAACTGATTTTTGGTAAAATACTCGACTGAAAGTCTCTCTTCTGCAGAAGCAAGAGTTTGTAAATTAAAATCTAAAGCCAAACATTTTTCCCATTTTTGTTTTAGAAGATCTCAATGCCCACTAGCTGTTGTTCTATTGCGTTTATCTCTTGGGATCTTTTTAACATTTGATTCTGTGCGTAAAATAGCCTCATGTAGGCTCATGAGCTCGGTGCCTATAGCATCCATTTTCTAAGATAAAACGATAAGTTTTAATAAATGTAAACCAAAGCAGACTTGCATACATTAAATCAAACAAATAAAATTTTCGCCTCGTAGAACATAACAGTTCAAAAACGCGAAGAAATTTAAAAAAAAATATATTGACCATCTCGTAACAGATTCAAGTAAGAGTACAAGAATTGTTAAGTTTCAAAAGAATAAATTAAACAATTTTACTCACAGTTGCGCTGAAGTATGTCATTAGAAATAAATAAGAATGTACTTATCAACATTCTGACTTAAGAACTTTTCTTAAAGTCGAAGTTGAAGTTGACATTTGGAAAACGTCATCGTTGATGAAGAAGCAAACATTCGAGAAGTTTTTCTTGTAGAACGAAGTTAATAAAACTTCAAATCTGCAGAAAATTGCGTTGAAGAACTTCGTAATTATGGAATGGCATTAGTCCATATATGAAAACAGTCAGCAGTACAATACTCCTGGTCAGACCAAAATAAAACAGTCAGCCGATGGATAAAGTTGATGGGAGAGAAGACGTTGATTCCTTGAGATAGATATTAAGTACAAGGTTCACTGAGTAACTGACTTTTCAAATGATTTCTCTTCGTCTGGTAAATTTATTGTGTCCAGCACTGTTTTCACAAAACTTCCAATAGCGACAATGTGAGAATAGTAAGCATTTCAGTTTCAGGTGGAAAATTAACCGAGCACCACGTTATTCCAACATTTTACTATAAACTGTAACGCACACGAAGCCATATTGGTTTCAGCAATGTTCATGTTTTTTGCGAATTTTCTGAAACGGTTTTTGCACATTTTTTAGTTTCTAATGCATCTCAGATCCCGGACGAGCCCCCAAATGTAAAAAATGAACAGTTTTTGTTAAAGGTTCTTGTTCTCTTAATTTTAATCAACTCTGAGGTGATAAGGGTTTTCACAAAACAGTAGACCATCAGTTGGCGGGAAACTCCTCAAAGTTCTTTATTGAATGAAACAATGATAAATTTTATGTTTATGATAGAGAACATTTATCTCCACTCAAATTCCACTCAATAATAGCATAGGTATACTCGCACTCTTAACAACTGCTCACAATCAGTCTGTCAAGTGCCAATTCATAACGAAGTGAGGTTATGATTTCGGCAGTCTTAGAAAGTAATTTTGAATCGAAATACGCAAGCGCAACAGCTGGAAAAAGTAATGTTGCTCACATTGCGCAAGCGCAGCACTACAAAAAGTAATCCTGCTCAAAGAGCGCAGGCGCAGCAGCTAGATGATGCTTTTTTATAACTGCTTTTTACCACCGGTTTGGAATTGATCACTTCCTGCACGCTATACATGCCTCGAAAATCAAACATTTCGTGCATGCGTTACATAAAATTATTTTTTAACCTCTAATACCGTCGGACATTTAAAGAATGCTCAGATCCCTATTTGACGATCATCAAACTTTGCAATCAATTTTAGGATTAATTAGATACTTTTATATGCATTTTATTACATAATTCAGTAGAGCACTGTTAACAGACCATCTTTGCGTATTTAGTTTCATTTCGAACAAAATACTACTCAGGCGTCTTTTTGACAAACGGCTTAAATTGTATTACGTAATTTTGAGTCAAAAGGTAATTCCTATATGTAATAATTGTCGTAATTATTTAGAACTTCACTGTGAAGAACTGTTAAATATTTATTCCTTTTTTATGTGCAAAATGGGAAATGCGATGAGACGAAAAAAGCGCTCCTTGCCACAGGCGCTGTTTCAATTCTCTGGACCCAGAAAATTATTTAGACGTGTTTTTTTTCTCTTTTTTACTTTTACTTTGCCTTATCTTGAGTTTCCGAAATGAGGCGAACACTTGATGAAAATTTACAAATTATGTCATTTTTTGCAACTCGCTCCAACAGCCATAATGTCAATTTTCTTTTTCCTTCATTAGATTATCATGCATTTTCTAGGCCGTCTGATTAAAATTTTGAAACAGTATTCAAAACAATTGAAATCCTAGTGACATTAATGCCAGAGTATGTAACACCGGAAAAAAAGACATGAATATGGTTGGGCGGCAGTGACAGGGCATGGTTAGTGAGCTAGTAGTTGTTTACGAAAACAGAAGATTCTATCATTACGTTATACTCAGTCGATAACGTCAAATATAGTACAACGATGTCATGTGGGGAAATGTCAAGCATTGTTTATATGGA